>JAVCKU010000182.1:11640051-11651007 GCA_032273985.1 Hypsolebias coamazonicus
CTTTTTTACAGAACCTGTCGATCCAGACCCTCCGACTGTGACACAAAGTGCAAGGTTGTTAACATTTCTCCTCTGTCCGAACGGAGGCAGTTTTACGTGAATCATCCAGAAGTGTGACGCTGTTAAATATTATATTTCTATTTGATATAATAGATGCACTTTTAGAAAACTAAACGACCTAACATTTCTTGAAGACATGCACATTTTCTGTGAAAAAATGAAGTTATTGCTATTTTGGTTAATCCTTGAAAATATTGTGAACGATCTCATGCGATAATGAGATTTCCTGTAAGTGACCTTGTATGACCTTTTACCGCTAGAAGTATGTGTTGGGAATGACTCTCAGCTGCACACAGTTTTAACTCAAAACCTTCAAAATCCAATGAGATAAAGACATTTTTTGTGAAGGTTGGTCAGCTGTGGCGTCCATTATGAGCTGGGCTGACTCCAAAAGTTAACCAGTTGAAGAGGTCAACTCAATAAATAGTTTCTGAAAGTTTAATCAAAAATACTCTGTTAGTCATGGGATCATTTGTTAATGTTACAGAGAATCAAATGCACACATACACACACATGCACACATGGCAAAAACATTTTCGATCTGGCTTTGCCTATGACAGCGAGCTAGAACTATATCCTCCCTCCACAACCAAATGCAGAGGAAAAAATATGCAAAGTCTCCCTTTGACTCACAAATACTCGTGCGCGCACACACACATACATACTCAAAGTTACACACAGGTATTAAGCCCATCAGAGGAGAACAGAGCAGAAAGATCTTCTCCATGAACACCAGGATCACACTTGGCTGTTAGGAGATCAAAATGTCAGCAGCATGACATCAAGTGAGGTATATCCATACTACAAACATTAATATGAGATGCACACACACACACACACGCACACACACACACACACAGACCAGACACTGTTAAAGTAGGGATTTCCATGCCAAGCTCAACATTTTGCTTATTATTTCCGTTTTTTCTCAAGTCATACCTCTCGTCCTGCTTTTAAGTCATGTTCCGCTTACACACATGAAGACACACATCCACACACACACACACAGACATACACAGTATTTCTCAGTCATAGTTCAGACGGTGTATGGCTGCTTCTATAAAGCAGCGGATGCCCGAGGTAACAGACAGGAGCTGAAGCAGAAGACAGATAACATTTATCTTGCAGGCTCAGTGTGACATTACCTCTGGAATTACAAGGTGGGTTCTCTTTCTATTTCTGTGTGTGTGTTTGTGTGTGTGTGTGTGTGTTCAAATCCTTCGTGATCATATAGCTAACAATTCAAAATTCTCAGTGTGCTTTATTTTTGCACTCTAAAGTTGAGAACAACGAAGCAAAAGAAAGAAGAAAACAGAAAAAAAAACACCCAAGTAAACGTTGTTTGTTGCAAACTCCCAAATAAATTCTAACCCGTAAACATTTTTATTTTTGTGTGTGAATGCGAATTTAGAATTTGCACTACTTATTGCTGTTTTACTGACATTTTCTTTGTACATTTTTTTTTTTTGCAATCTATCTCTGCTGCTTTATTTAGATTTAGCCGTTCACAATTTAGAACATTCAGTTCATTCAGGAGATCGCTGCGATGACTTTGGCTTTTCTAACTTTCATACTTTTCAGAAAATATAACAAGAAAGAAACTACAGAAAGAAAAACAAAAAAGTTCTCTCAAAAACTTTATTATTGAAATCTGCTTTAGCGTACTTGCTCTACTTTTGTCTTCTCATGTTTAGCTTTTAGCTGCCATTCTGCTACTATATACATTTATGTAGCCTTTTGCTATTTTAAGTACTTAGCTACCAATTCAAGCTCTTATTTGGAGGGAGTGGTGGCACAGAGGTTAGAGAAGACGAGTCTGTGATCAGAAAGTTTAGGGCCAGTTTCTTGTATCGTCACCATCAAAAAGTGGGTGAAAGGTGAAACCCCCCACAGCTGCCTACACCCTCATTTGCCCCACCCTGGGCCCCTGAGCAAGGCCCTTAACCCCCAACATCTGCTCTCAAAAACAGGTCTCTGAGACTACCTGTATAAATAAATGAAAAATAAATGAATAAATAATAAATAAATGAAATAAATAAATTCTGCCTTCAGTCTACATGTAGTTAGCATTTTTAGTTAGCAGTTTGCTACATTCAACTTTTAGTTACTGTTTTGATAGCGTCAGGTCTTAGCTAGCCTTATACTACTTTAGCTAATGTTTTGTTGCTTTTAGGTAGCACCTTGCTTATTTTAGCCAGTGTTCTGCTTCCTTTAGTTTTAACAACTTGTCAGTTTCAGCTTCTTTAGTTCAGCAGTCATTTAGCTTTCTCACCGTGTTTTTGCAGAAAATGCTTCTCTGGGTTATATCAGCATCCTTTTTATAAACTATTGTCCTTTTTTCTGTTCCTGTTTGTTGTCTTTACAATAAAGCAGATTGCTTTTATTGCTGCCTTCAAGACCCCACTGGTTAATCTCCTCTACTGATAGTTCTCTCCTCCCATGTCTCTTCTAACTCTGTCAGTGTGATGAGTTACAGTTTATCCGACCTGGCTTTAACTAACCCAGTTTCTCTTCTGGATTTAGAAAACCACTTTGATAAATCCCACTCTCCAATGTCTCCCACCTTAATTGCTTTAAGCACTTCCTTTCCCTTTTCTTCTTGCACAACCCAAACACACACAGATTTAACTATTTCTAATCTTTTAAAATGATTTATTTCTGATATTTCCTTTTCCTTATTTATATATGTTTTTATTTTTTACTCTAATCTCTTCTTTAGATTTTCTTTTGAAGTAAATTCAGTCAGATGTTACACTTTGTTCTTTGTGAAAAGTTATAAAAAAAATCTAAAAATTCAACTTTAAAACATTTAAGTAAAACCTCAGTCACCCATTTTATTAACTTTAACATTTGAAACTTTGTACAAAGCAACCATTGTTATATTTACTCTAAACTTTATAAATCAGAAGTAAATTTCTTAAAATTGTTTCTTGTTACAAATTCAGTTAGTTGTTTTGAACGTTTTAATCCACTCTCTTTTATCTTACTATGATAGGCTACATGAGATGGAAGAATAGATATATTAAAAAAGCTTTTCCCTTTTTTAAAAGCAGATTTTATTTATAAACTACCACCACTTTGGTTATTTAAAAAATAATTTACAATAGATGTATGATTTTTAAACAACCCACTATGGACTTGCATGATACCGAAAAGCCAAAAGGAAGTGCTTCTATGAAGCATAACAGGCTCAAGTGGAGTGTGAAACTCTGACCAGTTCACCATGGCAACCAGAAACGACTCAGCCTCCTGTGATATGGTTCAATACTAAAGGAGGAAAAAAAAGTTCAGACTTTAGCTTGAAAAAAATGTAGCATCCCTTGATTTCTGTGTATTGACCTTTATGTTTAACTTAACGGCTAGTTTAAATGTTACCCATCAAAAAGCTGTGAAGGAGACAGGAAGAGAGGAAGAAGATGAAACCAAAGCAAGCCGATATCTAAGAATTTATATCAAATCTCATGTTTTTGATAATAATAATGTGTTATGTATTGTCATCATTGTATATTCCCATACAATGGCAAAATTAGCTATCTGCATTCAACCCATCCACCCCCAGCTGAAGCAGTGGGCAGCAATTAAAAGCACCCGGGGAGCAACTGGGGATAGGGTGTCCTGCTCAGAGACACCACGAGTTGTGCAACGACTGGGGATCGAACCTGGGGCTTTCGTGTCTTGAGTTGGCTGCCCTGCTTCTAAACCACCCGCTTCGAATGTTATCAGCCATTAAATGGCCGTTATTAGTTATTATCATCCCCATATGTAGCGGTCAGACTGCCCCTCCTGTACCTCCTACTAGGTTTAAAAATATGTTGTTAGCATTGGTACCGATGATAATAGGCTCAGTTTTTAGCTACGTCTTTTTACAGTAAAGGGTAAGGTCTTGGTTAGGTTTAGGCACAAGGGTATGGGGGTTAAGTTTAGGGTTGGTCCTCTGGGTCAGGTGTCACGTTACGTTTAGGAAAAGTGTTATATAAGTTGAAAAAACATAAAGAGACACTTTCTGGTTTACTCCAACGACACGCTGCCTATTATCAGCGATGATAACGCTAATAACGTGCCTTTACACCTGCTAAGAGGTATGTGGGGCAGTTTCACCGCTACATATGGGGATGATAACAACTAATAACGGCCATTTAATGGACTGATAACATCCGAAGCCGCTCTCGTCACCGTAGACGTAACTGCAGGTGCCGGTGGACGATCCCGGTCCTCCCGCTGTCACGAGCCGCGTTTCCCGCTACCTCCAAGATCTCCAAGGTCAGTCACTCGAGCATAGCCTCCTGGTAGACGGGAATGCATCCACAGCACCTCCTTTTCAACTCGTGGTATTTGGGGCTGTAGTTGAGGTACATTTTTAGCTTTTCAGATGTTATTCAGCAGCTGCCAGTTAATAATAATTATAATAATAATACTTTATTTATAAAGCCCTTTAAAACAACCACAGCTGCAAGAAAGTGCTGTACATATAAAATCAAGAACATTTAAACACATAAAATATAAAACAGATGTTAAAACAGTAAGATCAATAAAAACAATAAAAAACAGTGCAGAACAAATTCAGTCTGTGCTAAAAGCCAGGGAGTAAAAATGTGTTTTTAAGAGTTTTAAAACTGGACAGTTGTAGAAGACCACCTTGTTGCTGTGGTTAAGCATCATAACAAATGTCCAAAAGTAAAAATAAAAAATCAGTAAGAAATCTTCCAGCTGCACAGCAACAGATACCAGAGGAAGTAAGCATCCAAAAAAAGTGATTTACATCCAGAAAAAAGAGTAATTAAAGTTTTCCAAAGCAAAATCTCAAACTGAATGTAAGAGAGCTACTCCAACATGCAGCCACCTTGAGCGGCGCAATTCTAGAAGGATGCATAATAAGCAGTTATTAATAATTTATAAAGTGTTTATAGAGGAATTGATAACACATCTATAAACTATTTATTAGCCATCTATAAGGGGAGCCTTATTGTAAAGTGGTACCAACTTTACTTTATAGACACAAACCTGCTGGTTTTATTTATTGTTCTGCTCGTGTTGGTTTTTGCAGCTGGTTTTAGCTTGTGTTCTGATTGTTTTCAGCTCTCCTTCTGCTGCTTTCAGCTTTAGCAGCTCAGTTTCGGCTCATTCAGCTCTCAGACTTTTTGAATATTATTTTTGTTTGATTTCAAATTACTTCACTCTCTTGCCTTACTCATACGTTGTTCCTGCAAACGACAGCTCTGTGTCCGGTGCTTTAAAGAAACTCAGATTTGAGATGAAGGTCTCCAGCCGTGTTCCTGTTCTGACCGCATACGGCCCATTTGACAGAAGGTGCTGCCCCTCACAGATTCCTGCTTTAATGGCCTGTTGTGGCTCAACTGACTTTCTGTCCCTGTTTGGTTCCAGTGTCTCAGCGTGAGCGTCTACCTCTGCCCCCCCATCTCAGTGTGGCATCTCGATGAAACCACACCGCCCTATCTTATCCTCTCACTCGTTCCTCTGGCTCTAGAGCCCTAACCACAGTTTGACACCTCCTTACTCTTTCTTTTTAACTCTTCCCCCCCACCCAGGCAATCAGGTCCTGCTCCCTTTCCTCGATTTCAACTGCATTCATGGCCCCCCCTCTGGGAGTGGCCGTCTGAACCTCGTGGACCCCTCAGCTCGGCCCACCTGCAGCCAGCAGATAGGGCCGCAGCGTGAACACAATGAATGATTTACTGGACGCCGCAGCTCACTTCTCTTTTCACAGGAGCTCCACGAGCGCGTTGTTTTTCTCACTTTTAAGTCTCCCCCTCCTGCTGCTGGAAGGGATTCAGTTTTATTGTGGACTAACTGAATGATTCAACACCAAGGATCTCCCTAAAGCTCTGACCCTGGGTCAGCTGGGCCGCATTTGTCCAGAAGAAAAAACAAATAAATACAATTTTTGCTCAGAAGATCTTTGGATCTAGGCCGTAAACTCTCCACAAGCCTCCTCCGCCATCCATCACTGTGATCAGCAGCCGGCATTACAGCCGTTTCTGGTTGTAAATTTCACCAAGAATCTCACGGTGGAGGTGAAGAAAGCTACTGCAGTGTGTTTCCTGCTCATTGTGTGCCTGAGGTCAAAGGTCACAGGTTAATGGGCTTAAATAAAGCGTCCAGTTCATCCGTGTTCATCCACAGGCTCCAAAATGTATCGCCTGCTGCTAAAGGCAGTAATGTTTCTGCATGTGTGTCTGTCTGCAAAATATCTCATGAACCACTGCATGGGTTTGAAGTAAAGTCCAAAGTCAACTTTATTTATAAAGGCAGCCATTACCAAAGTGCTTAACAATAAGCTCAAAGACAGTAATTAAATGATTAAAAAAAGAACAATTTGTAATTAAAAGCATCAAAAGTAAACCATAAAAACACAAAAACAATGAAATACTAAATCAAAACTAAACATTTGGAAGCAATCACTGGTGGGACAGCTACACTAACTTTTGGAGTCAACCTAATTCAAGATGGTTGCCACAACCAGCTGACCTTATGAACCACAAACATGTCTATAAATCAGGCAGTTTTACAAATTTACAGCTAAAGTTTGGTGTGGTAGTAGCTGAGAGTCATCCTCAACACTCGTTCAAAGCACTAAGACATCTCACCAGATCTCACATTAGACTCCACGTTTGAGCTCATCTGACACAGCTCATCCAGTTTATCAACAGATCTTATTTTAAAGCTTCGGCTGAAGTTTTATTGTTGCTGCGGCTGTTACCAAATGAAAGAATAAAAAACTAAAACGTGCTTCATTTTCTCCTTTTCTTTGCAGCCTTTAGACGAAACGAGTGATTTGCTGATGTCCCCGTCACTGAGGGGTTTGAAGAGTGAATGTTTGTAGTTTTCATGATGAGTGTTTTTCTGGACTGGAATAGAACAGGGAACAAGTGGGTTGAAGTTACACTGTGGAGAAGAAGAGACGTAGTTTGAAAAAAAAAATCATGTCCCAGGTAACACAGAGTGATGGGTCCTGGCGATTGGAGGGAGCAATTTTATCCACGGCCAGCTGCAAAGGCGGAGCCAGGGGGTGGCCAATGGTGTCTTTGCCAGCTTATTAATCTTCGGCCACCCCATTTATTTGAGGAAACTATAAAAACTAGAAAGCATAGTTTCTTCAAATGATGGAGGTTGTTGGTTTACATATATGTATGGTGGTGGCCATCTTGGATTTTGATGTCCGATTTTCGATGGTGACCTTTCTTAAGCCTAGATGCAGCAACAAACAAAAATGGAAGTCAGCTTGTTGTCTGTTGTTTAAGTTATCCAGCTCAGAAGGTTAACATATATACATATGTGATGACAACCATTTTGTAAGTTGACACGGCAACCGAGTGTATTTGAAAGGAACCTTCCTTGCATGATGCAGCAAATGAAATCTCAATTATTTTTCAAGTTATCGCGCTCACAACCTGCATGGACCGACATATTTCAGCTCCCTCTTTTCTCTCTGCTGCAGGGGACAGTAAACCGTCTTTGCTGATGACTGAGGTGTGAAGCCCAGTTCACATGCTGAGAGGAGACAGGCTGGGCCTGATGCTCAGCACAGACCACTGACTCCATCTGAGGACTTTGGCTGTCACACATTCGGCTGTTTGTCGCCCTGAACAGAGAATTGAGAAGCCAGCTGCGGCTGCTTTTAGATTTCAGCTCGTCTGTTTGGACTTCAAGTGGAAAAGAGCTGACCTTCATGAATTCTTACAAAATAAATTCAATGAGCAACATTCCTTGGATGCAGACTGCTCACCACGTTTCATACCATCCATCCACTCATTCATCCATCTGTCCATTTGTCCATCTTTCTGTCTGTCCATCCATCCATCCTCCATCTGTTCATCTATCTATCCATCCGTGTGTCCATTCATCTATTATCTGTCTGTCCAGCTATCTGTTCATCCATCAATCAATCCATCCATCTGTCTGTCCATCTGCCCATCCATCTGTCTGTCCATCCATCATCCATCCATCCATCCATCTATCTTCCATCTGTTCATCTATCTATCCATCCATCCATCTATTCATCCGTCTGTCCAGCCATTCCAGCCATCTGTCTATCCATCAATCAATCTATCCATACATCATCCATCCATTCATCCATCCATCCATTCATCCATCCATCCATCTGTATAATCCAGCCATCCATCCATCTATTCATCCATCCATCAATCCTGCCGTCCATCTGTCCATCCGTCCATTCATTCATCCATCTATCCATCTGTCCGTGCATCCATCTGTCCATTTACCATCCATCTGTCATCCGTCCGTCCGTCCATCCATCCATCCATCCATCCATCCATCCATCCATCCATCCATCCTCTGTCCATGCATCTGTCCGTCCATCCATCTGTCCATCCATCCATCTGACCATCCATCCATCCATCTATCCATCCATCCTCCATCCATTCATTCATCCATCCATCCATCTGTCCATCCATTCATCTGTCTGTTCATCCATCCATCCATCTATTATTTCTGCATGTTCTGGAGTCAGGTCTTGGGGGCAGCAGTTTGAGCAGAGAGGTCCAGACATCTCTTTCCACAGCCACCTCTTTCAGCTCTTCTAGGAGGACTCCAATGTATTCCCAGTCCAACCAAGAGACGTAGTCTCTCCAGCTTGTCCTGGGTCTCCTCTAGGTTGAACATTGCCTGGAAAACCTCCCTAGGGAGGCATCCAGGGGGCATCCTTGCCAGGTGCCTGAACCACCTCAACTGACTCCTCTCAATGTGGAGGAGCAGCAGATCTACTCTGAGTCTCTCCTGATAACTGAACTTCTCACTCTGTCTCTAAGGGAGAGTCCAGCTACCCTGCAGAGGAAACTCATTTTGACCATGTGTATCCATGGTCTCATTCTTTCAGCCATTACACAGAGTTTATGATGTGAGGGTAGGAATGTAGACTGACTAGTAAACAGAGAGCTTCTCCTTGCAGTTTATCCTTCTCTTCACAGTATTTATACCAGATTTAGAAAAAAAAAAAATTCCAGTTGAGGAATGACAGAGTTGTAGCAGTTCTGGTCAAACCTAGAAAATATCAAACATGCATCTCATTCACGTGATCAACACTCAGAGTATGTGTGTGTGAAGGATGGTCAGCTACTACCACAACAAATGCTGTACTTGTAAAATTCACTGAGTTATAGACAACTTTGTGTTTGCCAAGTTGGCTTGGCAGTGGCAGCCATCTTGAATGTTGTTTATCCAATACTGTAATAACTTTCAGAGAGTTTTGTTCAAATCTGTCCAGCGGTTCAAAGAGGTTTGGTCTTCGGCCACGGGCAATAAAGAGTCGATCTGTCCCGTCATGGTATTCGTCGAATCTGAACGAAGATAAATGCAACGAGCAGAGGAAGCAGGCAGGAAAGGCAGGACGGGGTTGCACATCGGCAGAGTTCTTATCTGCGGTTGAGCTTGTGAAGACACATCTTGATGTGTGATTTTCTACAAGTCATTCTCGCCCGCAGCAATCACAAAGTCATGCTTCAACTTTGTCAATCTCTTTTATCATCCACAGTGAAAAGTCAAACGATTAGGTTTTTGCCTGTGTATGTTTATGCATCTGTACTGTTAGTAATCTTGAACCATTGGACAACTTTGTAACAAAACTGACTACAACACAGTCTGCCAGATAAAGAGCTGAAATATGGTGTGGTAGCTGAGAGTCATTCAGTACAGGTGCTGGTCATAAAATTAGAATATTATGAAAAAGTTTATTTATTTCAGCAATTCCTTTCAAAAAGTGAAACTTGTATATTATATTCATTCATTACACACAGACTGATATACTGTATTTCAAATGTTTATTTCTTTTAATGTTGATGATTATAACTGACAACTAATGAAAACCCCCAATTCAGTATCTCAGAAAATAAGAATATTGCAAAAAGGTTCAATATTGAAGACACCTGGTGCCACACTCTAATCAGCTAATTAACGCAAAACACTTGCAAAGGCCTTTAAATGATCTCTCAGTCTGGTTCTGTAGGCTACACAATCATAGGGAAGACTGCTGACTTGACAGTTGTCCAAAAGATGACCATTGACACCTTGCACAAGGAGGGCAAGACAAAAATGTCATTGCTAAAGAGGCTGACTGTTCACAGAGCTCTGTGTCCAAGCACATTAATAGAGAGGAAAAGGGAAGGAAAAGATGTGGCAGAAAAATTGTACAAGCAATAGGGATAACTACACCCTGGAAAGGTTTGTGAAAAAAAAACTATAAAATGTGGGGGAGATTCATAAAGACTGGACTGCAGCTGGAGTCAATGCTTCAAGAACCACCACGCTCAGACTTATGCAAGACGTGGGTTTCAGCTGTCGCATTTCTTGTGTCAAGCCACTCTTGAACAAGAGACAGAAGTGTCTCACCTGGGCTAAAGACAAATGCTGCTGAGTGGTCAAAGTTATGTTCTCTGATAAAAGTAAATTTTGCAGTTCCTTTGAAAATCAAGGTCCAGAGTCTGGAGGAAGAGAGGAGAGGCACAGAATTCACATTGCTTGAAGTCCAGTGTCATGTTTCCACAGTCAGTGATGGTTTGGGGTACCATGTCATCTGCTGGTGTTGGTCCATTGTGTTTTCTGAGGTCCAAGGTCAACGCAGCTATCTACCAGGAAGTTTTAGATCACTTCATGCTTCCTGCTGCTGACCAACTTTATGAAGATGCAGATTTCATTTTCCAACAAGACTTGGTACCTGCACACAGTACCAAAGCTACCAGTACCTGGTTAAAGGACCATGGTATCCCTGTTTTTAATTGGTCAGCAAACTCTCATGACCTTAATCTCATAGAAAATCTATGAGGTATTGTGAAGAGGAAGATGAGATACACCAGACCCAACAATTCAGAATATCTGAAGGCCACTATCAGAACAACCTGGGCTCTCATAACACCTGCACAGTGA
>JAVCKU010000182.1:12435172-12445323 GCA_032273985.1 Hypsolebias coamazonicus
GAAAGCAACGGAATAGTAGTGAGTCTTTAAACGGGATTTGAAAACCGAGAGGGAGGGGGCCTGTCTGATGAACAGAGGTAACTCATTCCAAAGTCTTGGGTCTTAAAATGAAGTGTTTTTAAACAGTGTGGAGGACATAATGGACACAATTCCCTATGAGCAGTGTGTTTAATGATATGCAGGCAGTTCTTCACATACACAGTACAAGTGCTGTTCATCAGAGAGCAGAAGTTTATTATTTAAGAGACTGTTTTTTGTTTGGGTGACTTATGTGGGGTATCTTATGAACAAGGTGTTTCCCATTTGGAGGAATAAGGAAAATGTCTTTTCTTATAAGCTCCACAAGATACACTCAAGTGGCAGACAGAAACTGAACTACAGCAGCAGATATAAATGCATTTAGAATTATAAAGTAATTGTGCATATTGTACAGAATATTACTTCTCTGCTGTTCTGCTACTTGTAAAGTAACTGAGAATCTGACAGGCTGATGTTGGTTCTTTATGTAATTGGAATATTATCTTCTGTAGCAAGCCTGCAGTTTGCTGTTATTCACCTACTGACTGATGTGCCGACGCATGTAGCTTGTTGTAAACAGTTGTTTCACTTTACCTTGAAAAGAAAGACAGGTTTGCATCCCTGGTAAACAAGCAGTGACTGACTGGGTTACCAAGTCATTTGCACAACCAACAGCTTATATTTTTGTTTAATGGGAATAAAGTCTGAAAAAGTTTAAAAATTGGTCACAGAAAACAAGTTTCTTCATTATAATCACATAATCACTGCAGCTTCAATCTAAATTACTTTAGCATCATGCCACTTGTTTTTTTGTGCATTCTCTAAACCTGGTTTGATGCAAAACCTCACATACCATGATTGTAAAATAAAAGTCAAAATTTCAAGTGTTTGATCTGCAAACTCATTTGAGCCTACAGGTATCTCTAAATCTTACGAACAGTCAACAACTGACAAACGTGTTCAGTCGTTTCTTAGTGTATTTAATCAAACTTGGTTTAAGAGTGAGACAGGCTGGGGTCTCATTATATTGATTGTTTCTTTCTTTCTTTTTTTTTTAGTAATAGGCTACAACTAATGTTCTGTATGGACCTACATTAAAAAATAATTAAAAAAAACAACTGGAATAAGTTTCTTGTATAATCTGTAATCTTTGAATTGACTCTTCGTAACACTTGGTAAGTATCACTTCCAATAAAAACAGATGCCAACAGAAGAAAATGGAAAAAAATAAATAAATAAAAAAAGAGGAAGAGTGATTAAAGCCATGAAAAGACTGAGCTTTGGAAGAGATGGAGAGAGAATGCAGGGCAGAGCACACAGAGGAAATCATAGCAGAAGGGAATTAAGTCCACAGAGGAATTCAAAAGAAGTTTTGAAAGAGGAAGACAAACTTTTGTATTACATGTTATTGTGAAAGGAATTTCTCATTTTCATTTTGAAATATTGATTTGACATCAGTAGGTGCCAACTTTTAAAGAAAACTGCCCAAGTTATTTAAAATCACAAGTTAATCGAAACAGATCAGCATTTGAAAGAGATCTACAATGAAAAGTGAATATGTATCGAGTAGACAATTTGCTATGCTCTTAAGTATGTCAAGTGAAAAAAGTATGTGTGTGTGGCATCTACATGCAGCAGCGTGACAAATTGTGTTGTTTTCCCAGACTTTGAAAAGAAGACAGACAAATGGAGCCTTCGAGGCAGGCTTTCTTAGTGCGGCAGCAGATGAAGAAATGGGCACGGCATCATACACTGGGACACAGATCTCTACATGTGAAGAAATCTTCCATCGGCAGTGCCTCAAACACAGAAAGTGAGCCATCTTTGTATGAGAAGTTCGTTTGATGCCCGGCTCGTGATGCGTTTGATGCTTTGGACAACGGTGTGTTTGTTTAGAGCCGTTGTGTGTTTAGAAGTTGACTCTTCTGGCAGCAGCCACTGTGGATGATGCTCATATTGGAAGTGATGTAGCTGTTCAACTGACAGGCACACACAGAAATGTCTTCATAAGGTTATGGGCACACATGCACAGAGGCAGACGGTTCTGGGTCACTTGGTGTGTTTGTTTGTCACTGTGAGGCAGAGTCCAGCTGGTGTGTCAGCAGGACACTGACAGCTAAACAATCCTCATCTTTGCCACGAGTGTACACACAAACGGGGTGTGTGTCTTGGCCTTAAAAATGTGGTTGTCCCGAGTCCAGTTACTTCTTTCTTCTCACTGTAGTCACTCTGATTCTCCCACTTTCTGTTATTTATAGAAGTTCCTCATCTCTATAGGATTCAGCTTCTATTCACAATATCCATTTTAGTTTATTTCTTTCTTTTCATGTATTGCTTGGATAAATTATAAACAACCAGGGGGTTTCCGTCAGAGTGTGAAATGATGTCAGACAACTTTTTGGTGTTATGCCTTGAAACATTTTGTTTCTTGGCGCTTTCTTGTGGTTGTAATTTTAGATTTGGGTTTCTAGGACATTAAACAACTTTTATTCAATGATTTAACTCAGTCACTTTGTTACTGCTCTAAATGTTTCATTCCTTCACACAGAAAATGTACTGCAATCGTAATCAAATACTGAATTAGATTAACCCAAGATGGTTAACTTAAGATGAAAATTTCTAGAAGACAATTTATTTTTATTTTACATTGAGCAGCTTTGATGTGAACTCACTCAATAAAATAAAAGCAGCTTATAATTAGATTAAATTGAAGACACTGAACTTTTTTATTTCATTGTACCTGTTTCTGCAATGAGCTTAGATCTTGCTGTAGTGCTTGATTTTCCTTTTCTCGCTCCTGCTTGGAAGTGGCCAGCTGTTCCTTCTCCTGGCTGAGGTCCAGCAGCTTCTGTTCATAATCACCCTCCAGTTTCTTCAGCTCCACCTGCAACTCGTGGCGTGCTGTCAACTCTGCATCCAGCTGATATAAAGAGAGATTTAAGTCATATTTAGAAGAGGACACTGCCTTGAGTATTCTTCATAAGTGAAAAGTACAGCTCATTTTTCCAGTTCATTTTGAGAGAAGTTATCTGAAAAGCAATGGACTGTGTTTTCTCAGAGTTCTCAAGGACTCTCAGAAAAAGGTCACATTAATCCCTGGGCTGCACAGACACCATTAAAGTGGTAATTCTGTGTTTGAATGTAATACATATTCAGCAATATCCCACTGGTTTGGTACTTCCTGGGTATACAATTTGTTTTAAACAAGTTTATTTTGTAAATTATTTAAATATTACATGCTATGTTAGGTTATTGGCCAGAATAATAAAACTGCAAAAATGATTTTATTGATGAGGATTTTGCAGGAAAGCCTACCTCTATAAAGGCTGCATAAATAAAGGGGCAATCCCATCATATTAACATTAAAGTCTTGTTTTTAACGTTGATATAAATTTGCAAACATTTCATTTAATGGATGTGGAAGAAGAAGGGACAATTAGGTGTCCTATATTGAAATATGAGGGGGAACGTGTGCTTGAATGCACAAGCTTTCAGCATCCTTGAAGAGGCAGCAGCCTTCATACCTCAAAGACCTGTTGAAACTATTTTTTCTAGCAGTCCGCTTTGTGTTGTACTGTATAATTTACACTGCAAATTAGTGTCAGTTATAAACTGAAGACGCTTCATTGCTTTTGTATGAGCTCACTTTTCAATTCTTCTTTAAAACCTTCAACCTTAATGAGAGAAACATTTTACTTGAATTTTAATTTTCTCACTTACTACACATATTCTTAGACTCCTGACAGAGTAAGTATTAAAAAAGGGATGAATACATGAACACACAGACACGCATGGCTGTCTAATTTGCAGAAAGCGGATCTGTTACTCTCACTGTCAGCAGCCTGACAGCCTTATCCTTAATTCCTGCCAAAGGGACTGCTTGCAATTATCCCATCATGCACAACTAACAAAATGATGTGTGTGGTCCATAAAAAATGAATTTGAGTGTCTTCATGGAGACAGTGGCTGTGTGGATGTGTGTCAGTTCGATGGATATGATCCCACATGAAACTGCGTATCTTAATGCATGCAAGAATGAAGGCGAGTTTTCAGCTGCTTCTTTCCAATTATCCTGTCACAGGGATGGAAACATCAGGCTAGCAACACATGACAATCAAAGCATTTACCCCCTTGTGTGTTGCGAGCGTTTGTCTGCCTGGTGCCTTTCAAATGTAGGGATGCTCAATTTTTGGCAAACTTTCTTCTTTTCTTTTTCTGATTTCTTACATCCTGGCAATGATCAATCAGAATTTAATTACAATAACAGGAATTTAGGACTGATGTTAGTGATCTGATGTTGTTTTTTGTTTTTTTTTTTTTTGGTGTGTGTGTGTGTGTGTGTGTGTATAATAGTCTGTGTGGAAACACTAATTAGTTTCTATTAAAGATTTGTGTGTATATTTTACCTTTTTCTCCAGCTCAGTGGCTTTTGTCTCACTGATTTCCACTTTGGTTTGATTCACCATGTTGTCTATATACAAAAACAGAGAAAAAAAAAAGGAAAGCAGAAGAGTGTTATAGATAAGATAAGGGTTTTGACAACACGCCTGCACATGTCTAGCCACAAAGCCACTATTTTATAGTCTGGCATGTTATGTGTCCCCACATAAATTTACAAACAGATGCATCTGTCTTCCTGTTTTTCTGCCTTATCACTCCACTCACAGTCGGGATCTATCAGGTGATTCCAGCTCTATCTCATTACAAGCGGATATGCTTTGTGTTACTTGCTGCTTCTACATATCATTACCTTTTAAGCCTTCAGTACACACACCTTTGTTTGACTACAGGCATTTGTGACAGAGGCAGCGGCACACCAGTCTCCCTTTATGCAAGATAAATCTCGTCTGGGAGTTTTTGTATTATCAGATATTCTGCTCGGCAGAGGACAGGGCGGGAAGGACACAGAATGACCAACAGGATACTTTTAGTGAATAATTGCAGGGTCAACAGGTGGCTCAGCGCCGAGGGGCTTACCAAGCATGTGCAGCGATAGAGCTAATTAATATGAAGATGAATGCCACAATGTCACTAGATCAAAGAGCGCTTATGATGCCCAGGAGGGGTAAAGGACTGAAGCAGATAGCAAAAATAGAAGGCTGTGAGAAGCTAAAATAATAATTACAAAACAAAAAAAAAAAGATATAACAGTATGTGTACAGGCAAGTGGAAAGTGAATCACGCAGACTGTGAAAAGATTAAGTATTATTTTAGAGTTTTAAACATTATAGATGAGGGAAAAAAGAGCCGTTTGTGTTAAATGAAAATGTGAAGAACATTTATGTCTGATCCAAGAACTTCATAGCAATATACCAAGCCACATGAAATTTCAGTGCATATTTGTGTACACGTTTATGAGGCTGTGTAATGGATTTGGAGTTGGGGGTAGGTCTGCCATGGAGGCTGGGGCTAAATGGGACAAACTCTAAATAGAGAGCACTAAGAGCGAAAGAATGCAGAGAGAACTGTGCTGAATTTCAGAGTTCAAAGAAAAACACTAAATAATGAATGCAGGGCAGAATTGGGCTGCTTTCCACCAATAATAACTCTGACAGGCTTAAAAGAGGGCAGCCAGCCTGTGCGCGTGTCAGGACGCATTTAGAAGCAGTGCAATTAGGAGCTCCTGCAGTGAGCAACGGAGACCTGCCATAAAGAGCACTGAACCCACGAGACATGCCCTGCACCTGCGTTCTGCTCAGGTTCAGCTCACGACAGTCAGGGTTCACTTACGACTGCCACTCCAGTCAATAAATCTGCATGCACACAAGTGTTGAACATTTTTTAAAGGATTTTTTTTAATGGGAAACAAGTTCAATTCTAATTTATATTCAATGGAGGGTGACAAAGCACAGATCACAGGAATCAGTGGCAGTTATAAACTCGGCTTTAATTCCCTCTCCCAACACTTTTTGATGGCAGATTAAGGTCTGTGTAAAACCATTTCTGCTCATTTTCAAAACAAATCTGACAATCTGTCATTTATAAACACTTCACACTATGACTAACCCCAGATTTTCCACCCCAGTAAACTGCTTTAAACACCTATTTTTTTTTTTCCATTTACTCAACTTATTTGTTGCATTTTATTTGGTCAAACCAAGTGGAACATATGAATTTCTTCCTGAAGGGACCTAATGCCCCTAATTTAATGATAACAGCATCACCTGCATCGCTGGAAATGCTTTGCTGTTTATCTGCAAGTACTTCTATTCGAATCAGGTATAAACATTCAAGGCAGCATGTCGTACAAAGTAGCTCTGACAGACCATAAATCAGCCTTAATACTTTGATTCCCGTAGAAAAGTCTGTGTCATGCTTGTAGCTGCTAGGGATTGTGGCTTGCCTCTCCGTGTCACAGGCACCTTGAGATGCTTGCAGACAAATGAATCCAGACACTGCTGGCTTGTTTTATTAATACAGTCACCATCAGAGTGTCAGAGGTACCATCTAAGTACAAAAGGATTTGGGGATTGCTGCATTTGAGAAAAAGGAAAAAATATATTTTGGGAAAATGTATTTTACACAATTGATCTTAAACCTGCAGAAAAGCTCAGCTTGTACTCCTCTCTGGCTCCACCTTGTGGTGTCAACAATGCCCTCCCCCCAGTGATCAGTAACTTCTAACAATAACATTATTTCCTATTATCAGCAACAATTCTGTCATGTTACCTATGTGATAACCCAAGTATGTTTGAGATGCATGCATGCATATTGGTGTTAAAAGCCTGAGCGTGCATTAAAGAATAGCAGCAGGTGAAAAGCAAGAAGGTATCTCTCAATAACGGTATACTCCAAATGAACTAACAGCTCACCTATCAAGCTTTCTACATTCAATTCGAGGTGACGGCATTTGAAGTCAGGGTCTGCTCCATTCTTGTGTAGCACAATCTGAGCGATACACTCGTCAATCAACTTGTAGTACTGAGGCCTGCAGGAAGGAAGGATATGCACAAAAAATGAAAAGGCAGGTAGAGGAGTATAATGCAGATTATGGTAGATGACTCTTTATAACATATTTCAAATAAAAGCAAATGCATGTGTTTAACAATATCAGCTCTCAAGTCAATAACAAATCTGACAGAGTTTGAGTAGCAGGTCAGACTACGACTAAAAACAACTTTGTTCGCCTGCTCAGACAAATATGTGAAAACCAATTTCTTGCTACTTTGTCTTTGAAACTGAAATTGGCTGTCTGTGCGAGCAGAGCAGTTTGAGTTTCTTGTCACAAAGATTGATTGTGTGCAACTGTTTCTGTGAGAGCTCACTGGTTTGTGTCGAGCGCCAAATGTCTGATCAAGCCAACTTCACAGACACTCAATTTTGGAGGTGTCTAATTCCCTGACCCCATTAGTTGCTGCCAGAATCAAAATCTCAACACTTTGTTTATCTGTCTACTTCCTATTGTGGTTGCTTTCTTATTCACTCGCCTTTGTCTAATACGGTTTTCAGTTCTTCACTACACTTCAGGGAGTTTACTCCCCCCCCCCCCACCCACCAAGACTAAGATTTATTCATGGAGCGAGAGAGACATCTAGTGTCCTTTTGGCAAACCAAGTAAAACTTGAATTTTACATCTGATATTCTTTATAATCTTGAACACAATATATTTTAAAAAGCAATTCCGAAAGAAGACAACATTTGTACGCCTGGGCTACATTCAAGTTGATAGTTGTTAAAATAAAAAACTGGGGGAGAGGGGACTACAGCATGTAAATCTTGGTATTCCTAAAATTCATGGAACAAGTCCATAATTACAGTAAATAAATGTGAATATATTTTACATATTAATCTATTTCAGGTCTCAGTAGTCTATTAAAATTGAAAAAAAGGAGAAAATTGGTAGGTGCTGCCTTTAAAGTAGCAATTTACCTCAACTTTCAATTTCCTTTAACTGTCTCACAATCTCCACCTCCCCTTACTGTCCGTCAGTCTTTGAACACCATTCTACACCATGTCTGTTGTCTATTGTGACTCTATTGTGAGACAATGGGAGGAAATAATAGAATGGAAAAGACTGAAGGGATGCTACAAAAAATCCAGCTGAGATTAGTTCTTCTTGAAACCTTGTCATACGTGTCCTTTAAATTTCCAAAAATGTAAAAAAATCAACTATGATATGTACAATAAGAAAATAAATAATGCACAAGTTATGACACGTCAATTTAAACAGCTGAACTCTTTTTTTTTTTTTTTATATATATATATTTCCATCCATCCATCCATCCATAATCTTTACCCACGTCTTCCTTTTCAGATCATGAGGGTCACTGGTGCCCATGTCCAGCAATCACTCTGTGAGAGACGGGGACACCCTTGGACAGATCACAAGTCCATCACAGGGACAAACAATCTGTCACTCACACCTAGGGACAATTTAGAGTTACCAGTCAGTCTAACAAGCATGTTTTTGGTCTGTGGGAAGAAACCGGAGTGCCCGGAGAAAACCCACGCATGCACGGAGAAAACATGCAAACTCCACCCAGAAAGATCCCTGGCCAGGAGTTGATCCAGCGACCTTCTCATTGAGAGGCAACAGCTCTACCAACTGAGCCACAATGTTGCCCAATTATTGTATAGATTGGCTATTAAATAAAAATATACGCTGTTTGTAACTAAAAAGGTGTGCAAAATGTCCAACACCTAACAGTTTTATATCTGTCTTATTCTCTTTCTTTTGCCTCCTTTTCTTTCAGCTGAAACTAAGGGCTCTGGAGGACACAGAGGAAGAAATTAGCATATTCTTCAGATAAGGGTGGATGGTGCTCAGTTCTATTAAAATGAAACTGGACTTCTTTGCATTTATTAATTTCACTGCTTTGGAGTGGTGCTTTAGAAAACAAATAGCAACTGGAGGAAATGGCTGAAAGGAGGATGTGAGGAGAATTGTAAAAGAGGAAAAAGTATCTTTGTGAAGTTCATTTTTCTCGCTTATATTAATGTTTTTTAACACATCATTTCTGCAGCACACGAGCATATCTTTTCCACCGATGAATATTATGATTTATTAACAATATGATGACTGACCTTGTTGTCCTTCTGTGTTTATAAAATGAATGACAAGAACACTGATTTTTTTAAATAAATAAAATCTTTTTTTTTTTTAAGAGAACGGTGGCTCAATGGGTAGATCTGTTGCCTCTCAGTAAGCAGGTGGCCGGATCGAATCCCAGCCGGTGACCTTTCTAGGTGGAGTTTCCATGTTCTCTCTGTGCATGCGTGAGTTTTCTCCAGGTACTCTGGTTTCCTCCCACAAACCAAAAACATGCATGTCAGACTGACTGATAATTCTAAATTGCTCCTAGGTGTGAGTGAGAGAGTGAATGGTTGTTTGTCTCATTTGTCTCTGTGTCCCTGTGATGGACCGAAGCCCTGTCTGTCCCCCGCCTCTCGCACAGTGACTGCTGGACATGAACACCTGTGACGTAAACAGGAAGAAGTTGGAAAAGATGATGGATAGATTTTAAAATAAAGTTTTATTTTATTTATTTTTTTAATTTTTTTTGCGGGGGGGGGGTGGTTCTTTACATTTTATTGATTAATTTTTATTATCATCATCTATTCTACTCCAATTATTATATAAACCATGTAAAATGATTACTTGACATGTGACTTGCTTTACAAAATAATTAGTGTTATCAACTAAATAAGGTGTCCAACTTTTTAAACTCCACATGGACTAGGTAAAATTAAGATTTGTTTGGAAACATTTAAATTAACATACTGCAACTCTTAAAAGTAGAGATGTTCCGATTGATTGGCCACTGATCCTGATCGGCCAGTTTCCGTTAAGAGTATGTGATTGGACGAGACCGATCAATGCCCTTCTGTGCCGATCATAAAAACCGATCACCTTTGCAGCCTGTAGAGGTCCGGTGGTATATATAATCAATGTTTTGAGATTTATTGGACTTTCTGCACTACTTAGCGTGCTGAGACCCTTAATGTTTTCAATCTCTTAAAGATTGTGTTACTGATAGCAGGTCCTGTACATTTAAGTGTCTGTCAGTTTTCCTTTTGACTGAACAGTTGCTGTTTTGTGTCTGCAAGTTTATATATATATATATATATATATATATATATATTTTTTTTTTTTTTTTTTTTTGTATTGAAAAATTAAAAAAAAAAATTTTTGT
>JAVCKU010000182.1:12622895-12635413 GCA_032273985.1 Hypsolebias coamazonicus
TTTAAGTTCAAAGTTTTTGTCTGTAAATAGTTCAGTAATACTAATCATTTGAAAACACACCATTTGCTCATACATCCCGGTGATGAATCATTATTTAGCTAATCTTTCAACTATGTGCCACTTTTCGAATAAAAATATTAAATCACCACACAACCTGTTAAATGTCTCTTGAACTGTGTGGACTGTACAGCTTCTCTTACAGCATTTTATGCTTGGGGCAACTCTCTGGGGTTACTAGATTTAATTTGATTTACCATTGTCTTCTCTTTTTTTACAGAGCATGGTAAACGTGCCCAATGAATCTTGAATGTCACCTCCACCCAATCTGAAGCGAGCGATGGAGTTTGGAGTCTGACAGATCACTCTACCCTCTAAAATCAGCTACAACTTCTTACTTCTGCTGTTCTGCTTGAAACCTTTAAAGATAAATCCTCTCATTACGATTTCACTTGAAAATGATTTTGGAAATATCACTTGTTTTTCCAAATAACACCAAAAATATATATTTAAATCTTTTATCTTTTAATAAAAGAATCAATGAGTCTATAAAGCCATACGGACCTTGCCCTTATCAAAGTAATCAATGATGGTGTCATAGAGGGTTTCTTTGAGCTGCCTCTGAGTTTGGGAGCCATGAAACTCAAACTGGGGGCTGCACATCTCATCCGACCACTGGGAACCAGATAGTAGTGAAGAAAGATGTAGAAGAAGAGACAAAAAAGAGTGATTTGAGTGGGAGAGAGGGTGCAAGTTTAAGGCAGAAACACACCACAAAAAAGTGCAGTTGCAACTCTTTAGACTGGTTTCGTTCCCACTTTTGAACTATTAACTCTTAGTAAGGATGACATGTTGCAACATTAGACCCATATAATATGCAAATCAAGCCATGCAAATGCTTTATGTACATTAATTAGACCATGCTTCATCATGTGATACAAAATTAACAAAATAAATAATACTGTAAACAGCACTTCTGATTTGTTGCAATGAAAGAAGAAAAGAAACAAATAGAACAAGATCTTCTTACTCATACTTACCTTTGTGAGCCTGTAAATGTCCCATAAAAATGACCAGGAGACAAAAGAGGTGAAACTCATTCTGACACAGCATCAATCACCACAGTGATATGGCTGCGGGGGCCAACATGATGCCATAAATTAACCTCAGAGCCTCTTCATTTGGAGGCAGAGACGTAGCAACCAACTATGAGCTAATAAAAAAACTCATTTATTGAAGTTGGACAAGTGATTAGGCAAAGTGAGACAGGGGGTGCAGCATTAAACATATCTCAACGTGAGTGTGTGTATGTTAGCCTTGCCTTGAGCAGTCGAGAGTGCAGCAGCAAGGTGTAGGCCGCCTCCGTGTAGTTTTCACCTTCCAAGTGAAGGTCCCTTAATTTGTACAGGTACCTGAACACATACAGATTGAACATAAATTATTTTTAAAATCATCCCACTAGATGCCAGTGTTGGGCAACCTGAAGACCTGCAAATAAAGCAATAACCTCTGTGTGTGTCAGCGTCAGCATCCTTTGATTTCTCTCCCACACACACACACCTTGAAATATGAGCACAAGGCAAGGTCATTCAAGAGCAAAGCACACACAAAGCACTTTGGGTGTCTTTTAATCCCATGGCAGCTGCTTGTGGTCTAAAAATGTTTTATAAGCCTGACATGTGAGCACAGGGATGTTCAGCAACAGTAACATTAAAGGCAAGTGTGTGGGAGGCCACGTCAAAGATGTGCATATTGTTTGTTGTGTTAAACATAAAACGAAAGTGCTTTTTAAGTAAAAAAAATATATAAAAATCTGCCATTTGCATAAACTGCACTGGGCTGAGTGCTCATAAAAAACATGCAGTGCGTTGGGAAAGGAACCATTTTGCAGCAGATGTTATTTGCGAGGCAAACGTTTTGCTAAAGCTGTGAGACAGTCTGAGATTTAGGCATAAAATAAGAAGACATAAACATTTTAGGTTTAGAGTCTTGCACTTGGATAATTGGGACTCTCCTGCTGCTGCGCACATGCATCATCAGTCTGTTTTTACTGAGGCGCTCGCCCGAGTATTGATCCCATGTGAGTGTGAAATCTCACAAATGATCTTTTTAATGAAATCCTGATTGTACGGGTAATGGAAGTACCACTGATATTGGCTATACACAAGTGATGTTTTCTAGCTTTCAAGATGTCTTATTTTAATAACAGTCTGTTATTGTTCTTTACTCTGCAGTGCTAAAGAATGGAGGTTACAGGCCTCTGTTTCTGAACTAAGGTGAGATTAAAAAAGAACTTCTGTTTGGTTGTGATGTGAGCTTGAAGGCAGTGCGAATGGTGATGATAACATTAACATAATTCATTAGAGAATGGAAAAAATAAGAATTGCTATGATGGGATTAGAATACAGTCAAATACTGACACTAGACCTGGTTCTGTTCTCATTCTTTGCTCAGTCAAATAACAGATTTGTCAAAACTCTTTAGGTTCTTCTTTACTTTTGACTTTTCTGTCCAGTGTTGAATCAAGAAGTTTCAGTTAAGAAACAGTATCGCTTCTTCCATGGTGTCCTGGTCAAGATTCACTTTCAATAAAAAGTGCAACAGCACTCAGCGGTTAGCACTGTTGCCTCGCAGCAAGAAGGTCCTGGGTTCAATCCCCAATTGGACCTGGGGTCCATGGGGTCTGAGATGGGGAAGAGGCAGGGCAGCTGACTTGGTTCCCAAAAGTCCCGGGTTCAATCCCCAGTCATTGCACATCTTGTGGTGTCTCTGAGCAGCACACCCTATCCCCAATTGCTCCCTGTGCCCCTTCAATGGCTGCTCACGGCACCACCTGGGAGTGGATGGGTTAAATGCAGAGAGACAATTTTGCCATTGTATAGGAACATACAATGATGTCAACACATTTTCATTATTATTATTATTATTATTTCTGTGTGGAGTTTCCATGTTCTCTCCATGCTTGCATGGGTTTTCGCCAGGCACTCCGGTTTCCTCCCACAGACCAAAAGCATGCATGTTAGGCTGCCTTCAGGCCCAGGCCTCCCTTGCAAAATAGATCTGTGATCTCAATGGGATTTGCCTGGTTAAATAAAGGTCAATAAATAAAATAAATACATAGGTATCATAGCTATAACACTGCTCGATAAACATCACAGCCCATGCTCGGTAATCCAGGTAAACATCCAACAAAGTTAGGTCAGGTCCTTTGGACGGTTTCTTTATGTTGAAATGTTTCATCTTTCATCCAAAGGACTTCATCAGTCCCAGGAGTCACAACAAACTCAGTCCCATAATCAGTATAATCACATAGTGGGTCAACTTTGGCTGGTGCCAAGATGGCTTCTGGAGTCCGCCCTCTCCTCTGTCGACTTGTCTGAGGCAGCCATGGCCAAAGTGTTTTTTTTGTTGTTGTTTTATCTGGATTACTGAGCATGAACTTTGATGTTTTGAACCATTTTATTAACCTTTCTTTAATCAGAGATCACAGATCTCTTTCAAGGGAGGCCTGGGACTGAAGGCAGCCTGACATGTGTTTTTTGGTCTGTGGGAGGAAACCAGAGTACCCGGAGAAAGCTCACGCAAGCATGCAAAGAACATGCAAACTCCACACAGAAAGACCCCAGGTCCAACCGGGGATTGAACTCAGGACTTTCTTGCTATGAGGCAACAGTGGTAACCACCGAGCCGTCGTGGTGCCACTTTGGCCATGGCTGCCTCAGATGAGTCGACAGGGGAGAGGGTGGACTCCAGAAACCATCTTATCACCATCAAACTGGTTGGCTCACTATGTGAGGGTTCTGCTTATCAGACTGAGTTTGTTGTGGCTCATGTGACTGATGAAGTCCTTTGGATGAAAGACAAAATGTTTCAACACAAAGAAACCATCCAGAGGACCTGCCCTAACTTTGCTGGACTGCTCGATAAATCATCATTCTACTGTGTTATACGTTGTTGCATAAGTGTGCCAATAAATCTTGATTTGCATTACATTAACCTTAACTACATGGACCTCCATTTACCACAGAGTTAAACACATCAGCAGGTCAACCACTGAATGTGAAAAACTAATAAGTTTAAGAGCCATAGCCTGAAATGAATCATAGAACATGACAGCATCTGTATTCCTGTTTTCTGAATATGTTAGCCTCTCTCCTGCAAACATCCCGCTCCTCTTTCTCCCTGCACCTCTTCATGTGTCTTTCTGTTCCCTCTGCCATCAGACCACCAGCTGATCCTTTGGGTTTTGACATTAATTCAGTGGAACTCATATAATCCCTTGTCAGATTATGGAGGCGCGCGCACACATAACTACACTGATCTAGATGTACTTGCCCATGCGTGCATACACTGTCCAACACAGACACACAACATTTCAAAAAATCACTTTGACAAATCTGACATATAATGGAAATACCTGATGTACATTCCTTCCCGATTTATGTCTTTGTAGAAGTTCTGCAAAAAACAAAAGAAAAATAGGGTTATTGTCATTTTGGGGGTTTGTATGAGAAGAACATATCTAAAGCTACTGAGGAGCTACTGGGGAGTTGCATATTAAAGTAGCTGAGTAGTTTACTAAATAACTTTATATGTGCCGTATGAGTGCAATAAGTGAGTTGTACCCTCGTGCTTCTGGTTGCGTTAATGTGCAAGAGAGTCTGCAAGTGCATTTCCCAGTTTAATTAAGTTTATCGACGTCTAAAGTGAATGGAGAAGTTGAACGGACTGAAGTATCCTCACATTTTAATATTACTATCAAACAACTGCAAGCATACAAAAATGAATATCAAGCTTGTTGACAGAGAAAGTTAGAAAGCAGATGTTGTTTTGTTTGTTTGTTTGTTTGTTTTTGGCAAGCTATGACACATCATCGGTTGCATTGAGGGTGATTTACCTGAAATTTAATGACAAGGGGGTCAGGTATTTTTATTTAAATCAGTTGCAACATTATTTTTAAATACATAATTAGAGGGATTTGCAGCTAAGTGTGAAACTGCCTGGGTATGAGTACGGTACGTCTCCAACGCCAAAGTCTCAATGTTCTTTTGAAAAAGTCACTTTGCCAAAAGTGAAATGGGAGTAAGCTGTGGCCTCAAGTTGAGGATAAATATCTCAGGGTTTTGTTCATAAACAGAGATTAAAAAAGAAGCAGGTGATAAAAAGGCAGATTCAAGCAGGATCTGAACCAAATATGTATATTTTATTGTTGTTGTTGTTGTTGTTGTTGTTGTTGTTGAGAAAGCTTAACAAAAAGACAGATGAACCATTGATCATGAGAAAACCTAAAGCATTAGACCCCAACAATAAGATGCTAAAATTATCTTTTCCAAAAAATAGATAGCCTCACGTTAACTTTTGGTATGTAGTCAGATTAGCCGTGTTGCTTCCCTGTATCGATGTCAGTTCAACTGGACTGGGCATATGGTAAATGCTCATACCTGAAATCTCCTGCGGGAGGTGTTTTGAACATGCCCCCAGGACAGATCCAGGAATTACTGGAGATAATATGGTTCATTGCTGGCTGAGGAACATATCTATGTTCCTTTGATGGTGCTGGAAGATGTAGCTGGAAAAATACAACTCTGATCATCTCTTTTCAAGCCAAGGTGAAACTAATTTGATTGGATGGATGGATGGATGGATGGATGGATGGATGGATGGATGGATGGATGGATGGATGGATGGATGGATAGGATGGGATGGATGGATGGATGGATGGCTGGATGAATGGATGGATGGATGAATGGATGGGTGAAAGGATGGATGGATGAATGGATGGATGGAAGGATACATGGACAAATAACTTAAAATTATACAACATTTAATGACTATTGTTTTTTAACATTTGTAGCAATTTTAGTTGTTTTATGCCAGCATGCAAGTGTGACTATTTTTTATTTATTTATTTGTTGAGTTCATCTCAGGACCTCCAACATGGTGTTTTGTGACCTACAGGGGGGGTCCCAACCCCAATTTTATGGACCACTGATGTAACTAACACAGGGTTGAAAGGGTTGACTGTTAGCTTTTATTAATTAGATTAAATTGATTTTTAAAGTGTTTTAGCAATGTTTTTCCCTTCTAAGTGTGGAATGTTGTTTTCCTTTATTCATTTCTTTTTTTAATTAGTATTCAAGCATATGATCTGAAAAGGATGCTAGAGCTATTGTTTGCATTTGTAGCTTTTGTTGTGAATCCAGAACCCGCACTTGAAAATTAAAGCGCACCAAAAAGTTCATCCCAAGTAAAGGATAAAGACAAACTTTAAAGGGAAGTGAATATAGAAGCACCAACATTTGGTCTTGTTTTTGTTAAGTGTCATCCATTTCAAACTTGCAAAACAGAATGAACATATAAGTTGTCAAAAAGATTGTTAAAAAAAAAAAAAAAGATTTGCAACAATCTTTAAAAGAACAGACTGTACCAGCATGACTGGAACAAAGTATTACAGAGAACACAAGAAAGTGGAATATTCTGCACTGATTAAGGCAATCACCCGGTGACAACTTGATGCTGCTGTGTTTTACTTGTTGAAGACTAAAAAATGATGAGAAAAACAAAACAACAACAACAACAATTGAACTTAGCTTCAATTAAAGTCAGAAAATTTTATACCAAAAGGAATCATCTTTTTTTTTTTTTTTCCAAATATCTCTAAACTGAGTCAAATAAACAGCTGCAAACCCTAAACTAGTTTTTCGTTCTATTGCAACTACTTGACTGTAACTTGTATATTTTAGTGAAGAGCAGGTGGCACAAAGTTGTACTAAAAATCTTGACAGCAGAGGTTATTTTAGCCAGGAGTATTTTTACATTTCAATACGCATGTAGAAGTATATCTGTGTTCCTTTGAGAATTTATCTGCAACGGGAGGCTTGACAAATACATAAAAGAATGTGTGTGTGTTAGCCTGGGGGAGTGTAAATACGAGAATGTACTTGTGTTCGCTAGCCTGCAGAAAGGATTCTTTCAGTCGACCAAATAAATTAAATAGACTGGCTAATGGGCAGCTGCCACAAGCTAAACACCTCTGCCATTCACCAGTAGCTTCCTTCTGAGAGTACAAGGTCCAAACACAGCTACACAGGTCCATGAATAACTAATATCAAATATTTACACCTTAGATAGATAATAAAATATTAATTAGATTTGAACAAACAAGCTAGAGACTAGAATTGTGATTTAATATTCTGCTGAAAATGACAGAATAATGGGTTAATGAGATGTACCACGAAGACCGAAAACACCATACATACTCTGACTTGGAGCTCACATCAAGACAAGGTTTAGAACGGGCAGAAGCTGATGTAATCCAGTGTAAACAGTCAGAAATAAGAGATAGAAAATAGAATTTAAATCAGACATTGAATGGGAAAGCAAATCAGAAAGACCATAGAATAAGAGTAACAACATCGTGATACTAAAAACCCCTTGTCTGTTTCCTTTGATTATAGATTAGATCACTACATAGATCAAACTCACTACTGTTTTAACTCTTTTTTAATATCAAGCTAAACATGTCTTGTGAATCACAAGATTAGTCACAATAACAATATTTAAATTGACAAAGATTTGCAGGATGGGTGAGGAGCAATAACTAAAAGACAATTTGGCAACACAGTGAAAGCTTAAAAAAGGTTTTTGCCAACAACCAACTTATAAATTAGTCTGCTGGTTACTGCCCCTTAGGAAGCCCACTCCAACACATTTTACCTTTGGGAGGTGGCATACTTTTGACGCTGACATGATTATTATTTTTTTATTTATTTTATTTTTTTTTTTAAGAAAAGGCAACAGCAACCCAAATTAAACTTCAGATTTTAGTGTGGTTTTTACTTACCAGAAGATTGACAGTGCAGCTCATGCGGTTGTTGCGGCTGTCATCACTCATCACTGTGCGGTAGTCAAGGAGACGAATAAGGAGACCCTTTACCAAGGAGACAAAGTGCTGCACCTGTGGCTTCAGTGTGGGATTCTCTGCAGCACAATCCAGCAAGCTACAGGCAAGCATTTAAACCTTAATCCTTTATCATTTCTATCAACATTTGTTTGGCATTGATGTTCGTTTTATTTGTTAATTTACCACTAAAAAAAACAGAAACAAGTTTCAAGTCACACATTTAGGCATTAGCGATGCTAAGATTTATATTCTATAAAAGCAGCAAAGGTGAGTACATAAGAGGATTAAATTGGAGGGATTTGTGTCATGTTCTGACTTTAATATTTAAACCTACATGGTTTCTAACAGTTGCATGTATCTCTCATCTCCTCCTCCACCTTCCACCTCGTGGTCCAACTTCAGAATGATCTCATTCTCAAACTGTAAACCCAGAGAAACAAAGACAAAGAGAGAAAAGAAAAAGGAGTAGATAAAGGAGAGATAGGGAACCAACATCAGTATAAGAAGAAATAATCAATTATGCAAGAGTAATTAAAACGCCTCTCTTACTTATAGCTGCAGTATCTCAGGAAATCAGTACAGGACAAAAGGTGTGTGCCAGTGAAATTATGTGTGCAGAGTTTGTTACATGCATTTGACTACAAATGCACAATGAATGTACCAAAGTTTGTCATCTTAAGTATTTTACCATCTTAATTTTTTACACTTTTGCACGTGAATTGTACCTATGTACCTTCTGGAAATTTCCAAATTGTGTATGTTCACAGTTGACCATGTCAAAGAAGATGGGGATAGTGGCTCTTCTCAACTCCTCCTCAGGAATCAGGGTCATTTCCAGTATAGGACCCACCATGCCGGGGATAAAACATATCTTATGACTTCCTGCAAGACACATACATACATGTATTTGAACAACCCATATATTTTTAGTCTCTCCACTCCAAAGTGCTATAATAATAATAATAATAATAATAATAATAATAATAATAATAATAATAATAATAATAATAATAATAATAATAATAATACTTATTATTATTATCATTTTATTTAAAAGCACTTTTCAGGACACCCAAGGACACTTCACAGCAAGAAACAAATCACAGAGATTGTGTAAAAACAAACAAGCACAGCGCAAACATCAAGATAATAAATTGAAATATAAAATACATAAAGAATATAAAATACAAAAGAATATTAAATACATTTAGTAAAATTAAGGATAACTTAGTACCTGACCTATAAGGATAACGGAGTACCTGATATGCCAGTGGAGGTTAGTCTGTTGAGGAGGCTAGAATGACAGATGGTGTCGAAGGCAGAACTTAGATCAAGAAGAACGAGGATGGACAGAAGACCAGAGTCAGCAACAAGAAGAAGGTCGTGAGAAATTTTTATTAGAGCTGTTTCGGTGCTGTGGTGGGGGCGAAAACCAGATTGAAACTCTTCATAAATGCTATTGATGGACAGGTAAGAGTGAAGCTGACTAGCAACAACTTTTTCAAGTTACTACAGCAACTATTGTCACTCTGTCTGAAGTAGAAGATGTCATGGGAGTGGATTTTCACTCCTGTCCCGTCCCATCCACACAGGAAAAAAAAAAAAAGTCACATCCCAATCCCGGGCCAGAGTAAAAATAAAATCCTTTCCCGTCCCACTCCCAGTAACATGACTCCCTCTCCTGTATCTCTCCCATTTTTTTTCCCCTTCATTTAGTCTTTAGGAAGTACAGTACACTGAATTTGATTTGATCTTCTACCCATTCCTTTTGATATTACTTTGTGTTCTGCAGTTTGATTTCAAAAGAACAGGATCTGTGGTAAAATAGGCATTTATTTATTTTTTGTCCGTTGGTTCCCGCTCCTGTCTGCTCCCGTGAACTATTCGTCCCGTTCCATCCCAATCACGTAAGTAATGATAAAGTTGGCACCCGTCCTGCCGGAATCCCGCGACCTGTGGAACTCCCCAAAAAATGTCATCCTCTAGTCTGAAGCTCCTGCCTCTTTGGGCCCTCCCTCTGGAAATGTGTCATCTGCTCTAACTGATCACAAAAGGCAGAGTGCAAAGCTGCTGCTCATTCTATATGTTAGAGGTGTGCCAAACTCGCCTGTAGGCAAATATCTTTCACAGTGATGTAGTGAATGGAAAAAGGCCAGGACTGCATACAACACTTTATAAGGCGTCCAGAAGGAATGCTTTTTGTGAGGAAAACTAAACTCACTTTAACTTTGACTTTGTGACCTAAAAGGGTAAAGAAATCACCAAAGAAATGGCAAAATGTCCCCAGATGTTTTGTATGGTCTCCTATGTTTCACCTTCCACTTTCCTTCAGGTGACTCACTGAAAGAAAATTGCCTTTTTCTGCATTAACAACCTTTATCCCTGCTTCTTACAGCAGTTGCAGTCTACACCTGCATTTCTGCTTTCTCTTATTTACAGACATGTTCATTCTTTTCTATGGTGTTAAAGGAGACCTACCGACATCTAGTTGTGTCATGAAGAGAAAACATTAACCAACCCATGCATACTTTGCACCATGAATTAGTCTTCCTCACCTAGTTTGTACCAGATGTCACGAATAGCAAAGCCAATGAGCCTTCGCATATCCCCATATCTGAAATAAAGTGCGAGAAAGAGTTGATAAGACACAAATATACAGAAACTAAAATGGAAATAAAAGTTAGGCTTGGCTTGCAACCATTTATTTAATCAATACTGTTATTTTCACATACAGAAGGTGAACAATCCCTTAGGAAAGATAATACTGCACAACTCTGACTCAAACTAAATTGATTGCAAACCTACAAGTAACATAGGGTTTTAATAGGTAGCACCATTACTGCAGGACAAATAGATGTGGTTAAAAAAGACAAATGAAATGTTTTTAATCTCACTTGACCAGAATCTTGTTCCTCTTGGTTGGAGAGAAATGCTGAAGCTGCAGAGACTCCTGAGTAATAAACGCCACTGCCAAGTGGAAGTAGTTATTCCACAGCTAGAAAAAAGTAACAAGGGAAGACTTAAGAGTTAGAAGAATACAAACAAAACATCTGCTATCAATATTACATAAAGTTCAGTTGTAATCCATAAAAACTGCTTATACCTGAACTTCAAAGTCATCATTGTTGAGGAACTTCTGGTTCATTGTGTCAGCATAGGTATTGATGGCCCTCAGGAACACTCTAATGAGAAGACATGCAGTTATTTGCATATGAGGACAACAAAAACGTAACAAATGTTACGTAATTTTTTTTTTTTTTTTGAAACGTAATTATAATGTAGAGTTTTTAGGCCATGAAATAAAAAAGACAATCAATAGGCTGTGTTTAAAAAAAAATAAATAAATCAAAGTCCAAATATTAGTTAGAAAAAAAAATGTATTTTACTAGCTTAGGCACATAAAAAGAATACCAAAACTAGCTACTTTGAGTCAATAAATTCATAAACCTTTAGATGTTAAGCAACACAATTGCTGTTTTACTTTGAAAAACAACCATCATAAGGTAATAAGAGTTTAATAGGAAACACAAGAAACCAGTATTACGGCTTCGTGGTTAGCATTATTGCTTCACAGCAAGACATTCCTGAATTCCCAGGTTAGATCTGGGATCTTTCTGTGTGGAGTTTGCATGTTCTCATGTTTGCATGGGTTTTTATGGTTTTACTCCGGTTTCCTCAAACAGTCCAAAAACGTGCATGTTAGGCTGCCTTCTGGCCCAAGCAACCATTGCAAAGAGATCTGTGACCTCAGTGGGATTTCCCTGGTTAAATGAAGGTTAATAAAAACAATTAATTTTCAGGCTTTAACTTTTTTTTTTTTTTTTGTACTGTTTTGGTACTTAAACTGTTCTAGTAGATTCCTTCAAACAGATTTTTCATTGTGTTGCTTTAGAGTCTAATTTTCTTTTCACGTGATGGCAGGATGGCACCTCAGCACAGAGTGCAGGTGTATCAGTGCGACGTTACTCTTTGCATTTTTGAATTTGATGAGAAACTGCTTCCCGTTCTCTTTTGGCACAAACACAATCTGTCATCATTATCCAGAGTCGAATGACAACCCTGTCATTCCTCTCCTCCTCCTTCCATTTTCTATAGTAGATCTCCCTCTTTACATTTCCACATTTCCTCACAGACCTTCCTCCGCAGACTTCTTATCAACCTGTCTTCACATCTTTCTACCAGCTTTTCCCTTTGACACAGCTTTCGCCGCCACTCTAGTTTCCATCGCTGATAGATTTTGCTCTATCAGCTCACACACGGACACGTTTGTCCCATCAGCCGTTTTCATCATTACAGCCTTGATCCCAGCTTTACTCTCTCTAAGTCATCCTTGTTGGGTTTGTGCCAATGAACAATTCACTGTGGATGTTGACAATCTTTTAAGATGCAACACGGGGACTTGTGGGTTCACCAGCAGGCCATAGGGGAACTGCTGTGGCCTATTTACTTTGTATGTGCACCAGAGGGAATCTGAAGATCTGAACTAGCCAGTCTCTCTGTGTAAATGCATGTGCCTGTGTTTGTGTAAGCTTTTGACACTATGGATCATAACATCTTGTGTCATAAGCTCTCAGAAATCGGTTTCTCAGATCACACCATTGGTTGGTTTTCTAACTAT
>JAVCKU010000182.1:12743883-12754753 GCA_032273985.1 Hypsolebias coamazonicus
GGTCTTCGACTAACAGTAGCACAATTTCCGCCGGCACCCTGTTTGTCAACAGCACCGGTGGCGGTCGTTGTTAACCTGGGCCTCGACCGATCCGGTATGGTTTCACTTTGATGAACTCGCATTATGGTTTTGATAAAAAGTGTTTTACATTGAATGCCGTTCCTGATAAAAACCCTCACCATTTACCCGGGCTTGGGATCAGCACAAGAGATACACTGGCTGGTGCTCCCTAGTGGCTGGTTTGACAGGCCACGCCCCCCCCAACACGCACACACACTGTGTAAACCGGTTACACTTATCAAGTGGTGAAACAGTGCTTTCTAGTTTTTATATTGCTTAAAAGTACAGTTTTCTTAAATTGTCTGGGTGGCCAAAGATTAATCAAGGGTGGCCAAGACCACCCTTGGCCACCCTCTGGCTCCGCTATTGCTCCTGGTGGTGGATGAAGTATTTCCCTACACTCGCTAGGATTCATCACTCTGTGCAGCCTCGGACTAGCAAATATAAACTGGATCTCTGGTGTAACTCCTCGATCCTGCACCAAAAACATTAAGGTTTGTTTGCGTTTCCTGTTCAATTCCAGTCCCCAAAAAAATAAAAACCCCACTCATCTCAAAAACTACAAACAATAATTATTCAAATCCCTCAGCGACGTAGGAACATCAGCGTACCGCTTGTCTCCTTTGTAATAAGAAACAATGGAAAAATGCAGCTTTTACTAAGCTTGAATAATGCCAGAATTACATTTTTCTAATATCATGCAAAACAAATTTGTAGAGTTCTTGGTGTCCGTCATACGCCCAGATCTTCTCTTTGACACTTCAGTAAAGTAGTTTATTCTGCAGTCACATCTATAGTAATATAAGTGTGCAGCAAATAATGCGGGTCTTTTTACAGCTCTGTCCATTTGGAAGTGAAGCTGACGCACTTAAAACAAGCCCAGTACAAACAGCCTCAGCGTTTGAGCACACACCCACACACTGAACACCCCCACCTGCCTTTTTTTTTTTTTTTTTGTCATGCTCAGCTGCAGCAGATGCTTGATAACTATTCAGCATTCACACCCGTCTTTGTCACAAGCGCCACTCTGCATTCGCAGCAGCAGGCTGTGTCAGCTTGCTAGACAGGGAATTTAACAACCTGCTAAATTTGTAAATGACAGACTGTGCTGGAAAATAACAACTGTATTTATGGAGATATCTCGCAGCTTGCCGCTGAAATCCTCAGCTCAACGGAAACGTAAGGAAATAATCAGGTGGCGGGGCTGTGGTGTGACATGAGAAATGTTCCTTCAAGAGCAACAATATTTTTAGAATAACTACACAGAACGCATGGACAGTGAATCACAGAACGCTGTCGTACGATACAAGGATTTATGTTTTAAGTAAATGATCCCAGTTGTCGAACTCCACTATAACTAATCATTTTCATTCCAGCGCGGCACAAAACAGTAGATGGAGATAATTTTTTTATTACATCTACCAGTAATCCATAGGAAACTAGCATTATATTGAACTAGCATTAGCAATATTAACATTAACAGTAATAGAATTATCATTAGTAGTATTAACATTAACAGTAATGGAGCAAGCATTAGCATTATTATCATTAACAGTAATATAATTAGCATTAGCAGTATTAGCATTAATATTGGTAGAACTAGCATTAAGAGTATTAGCATTAATATTGGTAGAACTAGCATTACCAGTACTGTATTAGCATTAAAATTGGTAGAACTAGCATTAGCAGTATTAGCATTAACAGTAACTAGCATTAGCAATATTAGCATTAATAGTAATATAACTAGCATTAGCAGTATTAGCATTAACATTGATATAATTAGCATTAGCAGTATTAGTGATAGACAAAGCTATTCCTTAGTTTACACATTTCCCAGGAGAAACTGATAAGTCGGCCTGTTTTGAGGCCATCCGGGGAGTCAGATTCAGATAATCCACAATCGTTGATTTATTCAGGCAGACTATTCCCTTGTCAGCCTTTGAGACTGTACCGATACTTCCAAGGTCTGAAATGTCCAGATTAGGGTGCATTCTACTGGTCCGTGCTTATGAGCCTCTTCAAGGTCGTTTTCATGCTGACGAGTCCCAAAGCAGCAGGTGGCCTGCGATTCAAATCACTTCCAACTTATGGTTTCGCTCGTAAATCTGCTGATTTTGAGTCCTCAAAGCACGAACCAGACCTTCACATAGACAGCAGCCTGACCAGGTCAGATTAGCTACGACCGTCTGCTTTGTATGTCGATAAACTGTGATCCAGACTATTCCAAAAACAGGAAACCTGTTATCATTAATCCAATTATATGAGTTTCTGCATCCTCAATCCACAGCAGAGGTAGACACATCATCTTCCACTTTCCCAGCGATATATCCAGCTGCATGCATCTTGTCCGAGCAGATGAGGGTTCTCCAGGACCCTGTCACTTGGTTGAAAAGATTTTGTCATTTGCGTCGAAAGTCCAGTTGGTCAGATCCAAAACAGTAGTTTTCATTTCAGAAGACGTGTAAAAACAGGAGCTGCTCTGATACAAAGGCAGAGAGCAAGAAAGCAGGAGGAGAACAGGGAGCGGGGAGGAACGCTTGCGCCTCGTTCCAGAACCAGGTTTTTTTTTTTCTTCTTCTTTCGGCTTCTCCTTTCGTCAGGGGTCCCCACATCGAACTAAGTCGCACGAAGAATTGGCAATTGTTTTTTACGCCAGGTGTCCTTCCTGACACAACCACAGACCACTGAACTACCATAGCCCTCCGTGTGGAGCAGAGAGCTGCTATGTAGGGTGCCCGGGGAAGAAGATGGTGGCGGTTAGGGGCCTTGCTCAAAAGCACAGAGTGGGGTAGATGAGGGTGGAGACAGGTGTGACTGCTTCACTTATCCCACCCACATTTTTGATGTTGTCGGTACCAAGGCTTGAACCGGCGATAATAATAATTTCAAATTATTTTCAAATTAAACATTTAATTTCTAAGCTTAACATTTAATTTCCTAAATATTTTTAGTTTGCTAACTACATATTTAACTCTCACCTAAATATTTAACTTGCAAGCTAAACATTTAGCTTGCAAGCTAAATATTTAGTTAGCAAATTAAATATTTAGTTAGCAATTTAAAAATTTAGTTTAGAAATTAAATTTTCATTTGGAAATTAAATGTTTAGTTTGCTAATTAAATATTTAACTTGGACAGTAAATATTTAGTTTCAAAATTAAATGTTTAGTTTTAAAAATAAAAATTTAGCTTGGAAACTAAATATTTAATTTACACCTGAATATTGAGTTTATTAACTAAATATTTAACTTGCAAGTTAAGTTTTTACTTTGTAAATGAAATATTTAGCTTGTAAATTATATATTTAGTTTGGACATGTAACATTTATAAATGTATGAATAACATGGTGAAAATATGACTTTGAAAAACAAAACTTCTTTTTCTCATTAGTGGATAAAAAGCCAAAGTACTGATGTTAATTTTGGACTGTGTAGCTTTACAAATGGCACCCCATCCTGAGACAACCAGTTAAAATCAGAACATGGAAGATACTGTTAATTATCCCTATGAGTACATTTACAGCAAATACTTTGTAATTTCATCACGAGTTCTTGGAGGCATGTGTACAAACCTACAAAGCCGTGCAAACCTTTGTTGTTGTTCAATACATGGAATATCTTCTCGGTGCAGAAAACTTCTGAAAGGAATGCAGCCTTTGCATCCTCTGGAAAACAAAGCACTCAGCAGTCATTTACACTCCATTACAGTTCTTAAAATCCATTATCCACACATGTGTCAGTGGTTGTGTTAGAGGGTCCAACTGGGCCTCCATGGCCATGTATGTCTGTGTGTGGTAGTAAATACAGATGCTGTAACACTCACTGCTGTTTGGTATTATGGGACAAATATAATGAGACATTTATGACAAACACCAGATGGTCAGAATTACCGGTAAACCAGCAATGTGTAAATGACTGATTAGTTTACCCTTCATTTTCTCCTTTATTTCTTTTTTTTGCAAAAAAAGAAGAAATCACAACCTTTTGTGTGAAATACTTTGATTCATTTGTTTTTATTTCCATTGAGGCTATTGATTAAATACAACCATGAAGTCATAACTAAACATTCTCAAATATATTACGAGCATCAGTTTTCTCAGGGGCAAAGGTATAAGAACCTGCAGCCGCTGTAATACTTTGAGATTTGCTTAACTTTCCCAGGACAATGTTGTGTTGGAGCCTAATTGCGCTTCACTTGTCTAGACGAACTGAGAAAGGGACTTAGTCCGAGATGAAGGTTTTGATGATGAAAACTGTTGAAAGGTTTGTGTCGTCAGCCTGTGTGGTGCTCAATAGCTCAGACATCATTTACATCTAAGAACATCCCTTCACTGGGGAAAGACTGCTTGGTCACTGATGTTTGCTCTCAATAAAATGCAAAACCCCAGCTGGGTTCAGAAATGTGAAGACTGGAATAGTCCTAATCACAGATTGAACTAAAACCTTTATCTGATGCTGCCTAATCTTTTTCTTCTTGTGAAGCCACATATTTTGACAGGATAGTCCAACCAATTTGGACCTAAACTGGCATACAAGCAGATCTTACCAACCATTTACTGGTTCAAACACATGAATCTATGCATAAACACATGTTTCCATCTCATAAATACTCTTCATCTCCCAGGCAAACAACAGAAACTAACATCCTGAATACTGATTTCATTTATATAGCACCTAATTTACAAGAAAATGTCATCCTGACACTCGTTTATGGGCAAATTTGGCAATAGAAAGCTACTTTTTTGCACTCAGACCATAATTAATTTGCATTGCTTTCATTCAAAAACTCCATACCACTCACATGTTTCATTTTTAGGATTTTATTTTTTATGTTTGGCTGATTATGATTTTGCCTTTTGGACAACTAGAAAACGAAATAATGTATGGTTAGGGTGAGCAAAGTCCATTTAGGCTCATTGAAGACGTTAAGGATCATTTAGGGTAAGTCAACTGCATGTGCTGTTGAGTCTCACAACATGTAATAACAATCTCCGTATCATAAAATGTTGTTTTTTTTTTGTTTGTTTTTTTACCGAGCAGTACCTTTCACACTGCTGCAATGATAGACCCTTTGTGTTCAAGTATGAATTATAAAGCTTTTATTAATTCTGAAAATGTAATTTTCCGCTCATTTATAAGGAGGTCATTGTCACTGCACACAATTATCTTTAGTGATGACAGAAGTTAGTCAGAGTTGGAAGCACTTGCAGATGACACGACTGGCCCAGAGGTGTTGGCGAATATGGAGCCTCCACAACTGTGATGTTTGTGACTGGATTCTTTAAAAAGGGGGTTGCACAGGAGCTGCATTTTCAAATAAAATGTTACATGTAAAAGTTGTGTTTCTGTATGTTCATGTGCCCAAACTTTTTTATGTCTTATTTTGTTGTAACTATTTTTCAAAGTGTGATAAACAAGAAATGTATTATTGCTTAAAATATTTGAAACATTTTAATAAATTTGCTGTGATTCAGCAACTTTTCTTAGCACTTTTGGAAAATTGTCATGAATTTAACAATATACTGTATACGTACAGTATTTTGTGAATTGACCATTCCCCTGCATTAACTGCATTTCTCATTTATGTCCACTAGGTGGCACTACCTCCACAGAACATGTGGGAAAACCCAACATCTTGAGAACCTCCAGGCAGAAATCAGAAGACAAAAAGGGTTGCATGTCAGTAAAAGCCATTTGTCTGGACTTGACACTGTCACAAACATGGATTTGATGCATTATGTGGCCAAGTACTGAAGAATTAAACGTTTAAAGGTGGTTGACACCAGGAAGTCAAGAACATACTGGAAGAGCTGAAGTCTTCTCATGCACTGAAGATCTAATTTGTTTTTATTTTCACAATGAAGTCCCTGGACACTCCAAATAAACATGTTTTGAACCAGAATGCGATGTTGAAACGTATGTACCTACTTGATAAAAAGTGAGCGCCTCTCAACTTTTCTACTTTAAAAGCTGTGAATAGAGCCGCAGTTCCCATGCAGCCTCTTCTGTGATGACTTCAGCTTGTCTCCAGTGAAGCACCAGTAATAATGTTGTCAAAAGTGACGCTGGGTGTCATCCTTTCCCTGCTCATCCTTTTGACTGTGGGTGGTAATGTGCTGGTGTGCCTAGCTGTCTGCGCCTCTCGACGCCTCCGCTGCCTCACTAACTGCTTCATTGTGTCGCTGGCTGTGACAGACCTGCTGCTCGGCCTGCTGGTCCTCCCGTTCTCTGCCCTCCTCCAGCTCAACGACGAGTGGCCGCTCGGCCCGGTCTTCTGCAACTTCTACATCTCCATGGATGTCATGTTGTGCACGGCCTCCATCTTGACGCTGCTGGCCATCAGTGTGGACCGCTACCTGGCAGTGACCATGCCTCTGCGTTACGCCTCACTGGTGCTGCCGTGGAAAGTCGCTGTAGCCCTAATGAGCGTTTGGACAGTTTCCGTGGCTGTGTCTTTCTTGCCCATCCAAATGGGCTGGAACACAGTTAACGGCACGGTGCAGAATCACGGCCCTTGGGCCTCGGAGAGGAGGTGTCGTTTTGAGCTGAACAAACCGTACGTACTCACTGATTCCCTTCTGACGTTCTACCTGCCGCTCGGAGCCATGTGCTGGACCTACCTCCAAATCTTCCGCATTGCAAGGTCTCAGGCCAAGCGTATCATCAGCGCTCGGCCCGTTTGCGTCACCAGCTACAACAGCAAGAGCAGCCCTCCTACCAGTACCACTCTGGTTTCAAGTGTCACAGCTGTGGCGCTGAGAGAGCACAAAGCCACACTGACTCTGGCAGCTGTGATTGGTGCCTTTGTGGTGTGTTGGTTACCTTACTTCATATTATTTACGGTGCTGGGTTTAAAGGAGCATCCAGACCCTGGCATAGTACCAGAATTCCCCATTGTGTTGTGGCTGGGCTACGCCAACTCGGCCCTCAACCCCATCCTCTACGGAGCCCTCAACAGGGACTTCAGGTCAGCTTACAGCCACCTACTGAGATGCCGGGTCCCCACCTACACTGGGTGGAGAAGTCAACAACCATCTACTGTTACAGCGGGTGAAGCTGTTTAACTGAAGCTGCGGAATCCCCTCCAGTTCAAATAGTTTTATTTATAATAAGCGACAGCATTTTGCAGCCTGTAAATACGACATTGTCCATGTACTAAACTTTTCTGCGTTTGACCCCGACTGTTTAGCTGAAGTATACACACCTGGCTATCAAGTCATTTGACAAAGAGCATCCTTAATCATTTACATTTTTGTGCATTTATGACCAATGTAGGGCTAAATGTGCCATTGGCAATCATGTTTTAAATTCATTTACACTTAGTACAGAACTTAGTGAAGATTTCAGGCAGGTGTGGGAAAATACCATAATGTCTAAATGTTTTCAAAATATTGATTAAAATTCCTTTATCAATTAGCAATCTAAAATCATGAAACAGGGGAGCTCTAATTCAAATCAATATCAGATTGATTGTCTTCAAACAGCATCAGTTCATCTGCAATAGGAACGAGTCTGAGTCACTGAAGAACTCAAACATCTTGGGGAACTTTCCACAGCTGGTCTGTGAACGTAGGCCGGCTCGTATCGTTCTGCCCCTTCATGCATTTTCAAATGCATTCGATGATGACAACATCTCACCATCACTTCCTGCTTGACATACAGGGAATTAATTTCTGCTATAAATAAATTATTTGAAACTTTACGTCAACAGTCCAGCGCTCCTACTTCCATTTTTTTTTCCTGCACCCTGTTTTTTTTATTTTTATTTATTTTATGCATAGTTGTGTTGACCATCTCAAAGGCCTTTTAGCCAGAAATCCTCAATGAAGTCCACTTCTTGACAATCTTCTCTGGACACACCTGAGTCCTGTGGGATTGAGCTGTTTCAGTAACCTTAATGTATGTTTCATTACTTTGCACTTTGCTCAAAAAACATGTTCAGCTCGAATCCATAGTTGTGAAAGCATTCCTACTTTACAGCATTTTTTTTTTCTCCACACCTCTCCAAAACTGCTACACTGCACTCTTTTTATTTATTTTCTGTCACTTGTATGAGATTTTGTTTTGCTTTTCCTCCTTCCCCCTTCACATGCTTGCCAGAGAGATGACACTACTGTGCGGTCACACCCCCGCAGCCTGCAGGGCAGCTGTAGCAGATCAAAATGTTACACTTCAGGACACGAACAGCAGGACAGCCACAGCAACCATCCACGCTGCAAATGGCACTGCTGCCACAGATGTCAGTGGCAATGAAGGGTAATCACTTTACAGCGTACTGAACATCATAGTTGGTGCTGTTTAAGAGCTACTTAAAAACCTGAAGCCTCTACTTGAGAAGCAATATGCCTAGCACAAACATATGTGGAGATAAATCCCATCTCGTCTTATAAGACATGTTCTGGTGTGGTCATTCTTTGAAACACAAAGTCCACTGTCTTTTCTTGTTGACCTCCTGGAATCCAGCTTGTGCCGAGCTGGTGCTGATGAGGTGGATGATGTGCTCATTTTACGACCCAGTCAGAATCTGTCATTCTGAGGAGAAAGAGTAACAAACATTAAAGATGGACAGCAATTTAACAACCCCCCCCCCCCCCCCCACATATTCAGTGCCGCAGCAGAACCAACCATAATACCACATGTAAGTAGATATACTGCACATATTGACATCCCCGTGGCCCCACAGGCCATGTCTTGCCCAGAACAAATGAACTGTGACACGGATCCTAGCTGTGTCATCCACAGTGCATTAGGCCATATGGCAATATGTTTATTAGGCCAAGAAATGTGCAAACAGCAACATGATCTAGTTGTACAACCTGCTTTCTTACCACTGTTTGCATTTAGCAAAATATTAGACTTAAGTTTGCAACTGCCAAGTCGGTTAAAGCCACAAAAGTTTATTTTTCTTTGTGAATTGTTTTAGAGACTCTGAGTTACCTAAAAAAAGGCACAATCTAAACCATCATACACAAATAAATGAGATTTGTTCATGCATTGTAAATGTATGTGAGCATTTAATAGGCATCACATTTTTCTCTGCAGTAATGGTTTACCCAAATGAAAACTCTATGACAAACAGTTTTCCCCTCAAGTTTCCCTCTTGGCATTGACAAACATTTTGCTTCACGCAAGCTCTCCTCCGCTAACTGCGAAACTAAAAACAACCAGAACACGGAGCTTTAGAACATTTTTCAAACAAAATTTTGAGCATCCATTTTCAGCGCACTTGACTCTTACAGCTATTATAGTCCACATAGTATAAAATATGAATAATGCACCTTTAAAATATTAAATACTGTGTATAGTAATGTGATTTTGAGCTCACAGTAACGTTGAAGTTGCTTTAGAGATTGCTTCATTTCACCGTTGAAAATTGATAACTAATGTAAATAAATATAGGAGAAATAAACTTTTCATTATTTTCAACTGTGTCCACCCCTTAGAACTCACTTGACTCAGATTTCAACAAGAATAAGGTAAATCGCCACTTTGGCAGGGGCAGCATGGTGGTGAAGTGGTTAGAGTTGTCGCCTCACAACAAGAAGGTTGAAGGTTCGCCTCCCAACCTTTATGGGTGGAGTTTGCATGCTCTTCTTGTGCATGTATGGGTTTTCTTGGTGTACTCTGGTTCCTCCGGACCAAAAACATGCATGTTAAGCTAACTGGTAACTCTAAAGGGTGTGAGTGAGAGAGTGAATGGTTGTTTGTCTTGTTTCTCTATGATGGACTTGCGACTGGTCCAGGATGTACCATGACTTTCGCACAATGACCACTGGAGATAGGCACCAGCTCCCCCAGCAATCGAAGAGGAAAAAGTGAAGAGTAAATAAAAAAGATTTGGCAACTCCACACCTCATCAGGCTTGTTCTTGGTCTTCAGTGGACACAGTTTCCTGGACTGGAACCCCTGTGGTTAATTAAAGAAAGAAATTAAATATGCTGGCTAATAGCCAGTTAGCTTGTTGGACACCAGTTTCATCAAGAAAAGGACAAACTATGTTGACACAAGAGTGCTCTCCAGTGGAAACTTGAAGTACCACATCTTCAGCTTTGGGCAAGCGCAGATTTTTCTTATAAATGAATTTCCCATCAAAATTAGCAAAAAGGAGAAAAAAAACTTGACCAGACCTTCAGCTTACATGTCTGTGTATTAGAATGTGTAGCATGCAAAATAATGTTTTGTGCTGATTTTGAAAAATGTAGCCACCTTTACATTCTGCTTTCTTCTGTAATGATGTAAAAGTGGCAAATATGAACTGAATCCCAATATAAATGTAACCAAGTGCTGAAAAAATACAACATTGTTCCTTCAAAATAAAAAATAACCTTTTCAATAAAGAGAAACTCTAAAAAGAAATAAAGGCTGTCTTTCACACATCACATTTCACACCAAAGTTTGAAACTATCATCTTAATGAATGATGATGTTTAAACCCTTTTGATCATGTCTTTAAAAAAAATTGTTTTACACAACATCACACAATAGCACAAGATCTTGTATGATCTTGTAGTGCTTTGAGATTGGTGAAGTCTAATTCAAATAAACAAAGATGAAATTTAAAACTTGGAAATCTGGAGAGTTCTTACCAGCTCTAAACTGAAAATCAAATGTCGCTGACTTGAGCATGCAAAGTTGTGACACTTGCAAAAATAAGCTTTTTATTTCAAGAAAGTTCATGCTCAATAATCCAGGTACCAAATCCGATAATTCTCAATCGGGTCATCTGGACAGTTTATTTTAATAGAAACGTTTCACCCTCACTCCAGAGGGCTTCATCAGTCAGAGTAGTTCCAGCACACTGTTCCCCCACCA
>JAVCKU010000182.1:12844733-12855751 GCA_032273985.1 Hypsolebias coamazonicus
AAAACCTAATATTCTGCAGTAATACACCAAAACATCATGCACAGAACAGGCTCCAAAACACACAGTTCCTTTATTCTCATATCAAAATAGGCAATTCAGCCTTCTTTGGGGGAAAACACTTTTTTTTTAATCATAGCTTCAAACTGTAATTTGTATCAATTAGGGCAGAGTCTAAAATTATAGCCAAGTTTCATTAGTTTATAATCTACTCCTAGTAGTTTCATTTTCCAACAGTGTCTCAGATGGAACAAACCTCAAGTTGTTCCCAGAGAAAGTGTTTGTATTTTTAGACAGTCGTAGTAGTTTTGAGATATTTGTAGGGTCATTATCAGTTTGCCATGCACACATTTTGTTTTGTTTTGTAGGAAATACATAAAAACACAGAGCACTGTGGTAGCCGTTTCCTAAAAATAACCTTGAATACTTGAATGAGCACATCACCTGGTTTGAGTCTTGATGTCTTTTCTGGAGCAGCAGTGGACTCTGTGTTGGACTTTATGGATCTCGTAGGAGAGGAATGAGCAGACAGAGGGCAGGGTTGAAAGCTAGGATGAGTGAAGGCAGTACTGTCCATTTCAGAGGTAATGTAGCAGGTGTTAAACTGGGAGGCAGTTGGTTTGTTAGAGGGAGTTATAGCTGAAGGAGAGCTTTTTGGATCGGAGACAGCAAACTTCAAAGGAATTAGAGAAGATGTATGTGCAGCATCAGCTCTGTCAAGAACAGCAGAGATTTTCTTTGTCTGGTTTACGTTTATTGTTAGGTTAGTGCCCCCAGTTAAAACAGACTCATCTTTAGTGGGAGTCAAGTCAAGGGAACTCAAAGTGGTTGGTGTGAGGCGATGCTTCGTATACATGCTGGGACTTAATTTAACGTCAGCAGATCGAGATATGACCGCGTCGAAAAGTGTTGTTGATTTTCCAGAGCTGTCAGGTTTAGTGGTTTCTACTGGCACACGTTTAGGTGAAACTGGGAGAGAGTGAGCGTGATAAAAACTGAACGTTGTGCTGGGAGAGTTTAGGTCTGAAAGACTCCTCCTGGGCTCCTGTACTCTTCCTCTGCTCTCTGGTGCCTTTGAGTGAAAACAGATGTGTATTAAATATTATATTAGTTCATTCTTGGTAAAAAAATAAAAATAAAAAATAAAATTAAAAAAAAGTTTTTTGTAATACAGTATAACTAACTCTATCCTGTGTCCGTGTACCTGAAAGCTGCCCATCAGAGTCTTCTGCAGTTGTTCATGCAGGTTGATAATCTTCTCGGGACTACTTAGCCTGCAGCCCGGACTGACTCGTGTGCTGGAGAAGGAAGGTGACAATGCTTTACCCAAACTGCTCGGACCCGATGAGGACTTTAGTTTCATGTCCAAATGCTCAAATCCTAATTTCTCTGGTCGACTGTTTGCTTGGGCTGGTCCTCTGGCAGGAGACAGCTGTGAGGCAATTCAGAAAAGGTTGGGTTAGATTTATTATTTTAAATTAACTATTGTTATCCCTTGTTGCCATGAAAGGTGTAATAATACTGTGCCAGTATGTTTTTGTTATACAGCAGTCCCTCGCTAGTTCGCGGTTCGACTTTTGCAGACTCGCTCTTTTGCAATTTTACAAAGTACAGTACTGTAAGATTGTACATGACAAAAAAAGTGCTGCCATTTTGTAGTTTTCTCTCAATAAGCCAACATTGTATCGCCAGTCTAAAGGACTACATTACTCAGAAGGCAAAGTTGCTTTCTGCTGAAATAGAGGGGAAGTTTTGATGCGAGCCGAATGGTCCTTACAGTGTTCATAGTGATCATGGCGCTCAGTGGATGCAGAGAGCTGATCAGAACTGGACCAAGGCAGGGTAGGTCTGCCGAACCAGAACCGAGCTGCTGTGTTCTGCAGAGCTGGTGAATAAAAAGGCATTACTACTCAACCAATTTAAAAATTTAAGTTGAGTGAATAAACATGATCAAGTTATCTTGATTAATAAACTCTTGTTAAATAAACTTTCGCTTTAGTTTAGTTGATTTAAATGTATTAGTTGACTGAACGGTTTTGGTTTGTTGTTTCAACTCAGAAATCTACGTCATTTCTACTTCACAGTTTTTCACTTATTGCAGGGGAGGGGGTTCCAAAACATAACCCCCGCGATAAACGAGGGACTTGCTACTTCTTTCAAATGGCCAACGACGAGCTGTCACGGGACGCGTGCGGCCGATTGTCCAGTGGTCCATCTGAAGCTCAACAGCACGTTTTTCATCTTTCAACCAGCCAACGAGGACGTCCAAGTGGGAACACACTGGTAAGTAAAATTTAGCAGCTACATATGAATATGTTGTTAAAATTAGTAGTTTAAGAGTTTAGAACATTGGGCTTTGTTGTACGTCTGTAGAAACGGAATAGAGATGGACCGGATACTAACCAAGCCGCTCCTGTTCTGCAGAGCTGGTAAGTAAACTTTAGTAGCTACATATACAGTCCTGTATATATGTTGTTCAAATGGCATAGGTTTAAAAGTTTAGAACATTGCAAGAGTGTGGGAAGGGTTTATAAAGCCTTAAAATATATATGCATACTAAAATAAACACATCGTCCCTACTTTGCGGTTTTTCTCTGAAACCTAAACGAGAGACTACTGTTTAGCATATTTCTTCAAGTAACGCCAATTCATTTCAATTTCTTTACATTTTTAAACACAAAACACATTTCAAGTGATTTTATGATCTCACCTGTGACATATTGGTGCTCATAATGTCTTTCAGAGGGACAAAAGGGGACACTTCAGGCTCTGGAACAGGAGATATTAGCTTGGGTGTGTTTTTCTTCAGGGTTGCTACTGCTGCAGGTCCAACTTCAAGATTTGTTGAAGTCTCACTGGCCATTACTGAAACATGTTTTCTACTTTCACCGTACTGGGTTTTAGATTCAGGTGGGACTCTGGTTTCTTGTTTGCTCACACAGATTGATACAACTGGGCAGGTCTCATCAGGTATGAATCCACTGGTACAGTCTTGAAATGCAGAAACAAAATCTTGTGTAAGCCCATCGCAGCAGTCTCCAGTCCGTGTGTAGCTCCCTGGTGTGAATGTTGCAGCATATTCCTGAAGAGCAGCATCTCTGAGCAGATGCTTGACTCGATGAATAAGTCTGGGGTCCAAACAGCTCTGATTCTGCATGGACTTCATAATCTCAACTAACAAGCAGTTTCTCTCCTGACACTTCACCACCAGGCAGGACAGCTTGGCCTTTTGTTGGAAAACACATTTTGTTCAACAGCAGACAGCATGACAACACAATAAAACATAGCAGGAAAAGAAGGATTCACTTTCCTCACCTTTAAAGGAGCAATATCCAGATCTGTTTGACTTTTTCTTTTCAGAAGTACATCATACTACAAGAAAATTAAAGACACTTAGGGTGTACATAAAAGAACAACTTAAAACAAACTTATGGATCATGACTGACTAGTTGCCCACCTTGGCTCTGATGTCATCGTAACGGGCTCTGAGGGAGACGAGGGTGGTGTTCAGATCGTCCCTGCTGCCCCGTCCTTGTTTCATAGCTGTGTACTCTGAGTTCAGCTCCTCCAGAGCGACGCTCTGTAGAGTCAAATACACAAACATCACATCAATGACTCACAAAGAAAACTAACTGAAACGACTAAAGAACAAAGGAGTGTGAGGAAAATGCATAAAATAAAATAAATAAATAAACATGTTTTATTACACTAAAAATAAAACATAAGTACTGTAAATAAAACTGTTTATGGAGAGGCAAACAACACTTTTCTTTGCCACATTAAAATCCTTGAAGTCCAGGAACTTGGTTTTAATTCAAACAGGCCAAATTATGGATGTCTGTGATTTCAGGAAGAAGTGATGTAAAATAAGATTAGTTGAGGAACAATTTAAACAACACTGTTTCAGATGTGTAAGTAAATCTGTGAAAGAGCTACAGTGATGAATTGAAGGAATACTTACCACTAAAATGAACACATTTTAAAAATAGTATTACTGTGACTGTTGGAGGCTAACAATTGAAAGGACAACCAACAATACAGAACAATCTTTTATCTTATGGTGTTTTCTGTGTTTCTGATTTTCTTTTAATTTTATTTATTGAGTAGGTTTTCGATTTGCTGTTTTCCATTCTTAAAAATAAAGATGACTGATGAGAAATGTATGCATCTTCAAACCGTTACCTCAGCTTTTACTATTTTAAGATTCATGTTTTTATTGTGGCAGCAGGGTGGCTCAGTTGGTAGAGCTGTTGCCTCTAAGCGAGAAGGTCGCCGGTTCAAATCCCAACCCGGGACCTTTCTGGATGGTTTGCATGTTCTCTTTGTGCATATGTAGGTTTTCTCCGGGTACTCCAATTTCCTCCCACAGACAAAAAACATGCATTTTAGGATAAATGGTAACTCTAAATTCTCTCTAGGTGTGAGTGAGAGAGTGAATGGTTGTTTGTGTCTTTGTGTCCATGTGATGGACTTGCAACCTGTCCAGGATGTCCTACACCTCTCACAGTGTGACTGCTGGATATGGGCACCAGTGACCCCCGCAACATGACAAGGAAGAGGATGTTTTTATTATTGTTCTGCTTTCAGTGTATTTTAGGTAAGAGTTGAACACACTTTAAAGAAGAAAATATATTGCCATATATTATTTCTGCAAAACATCAATCTATAAACTTTAGACCCATCACTTGTGGTTGCTATAAAAAAAAATCACCACTTTACAATTAATTACCAGCCTAAGAGTCCACAAACAAAAAACAAAAGAACAAACATACCTTAGCTTTGAGCTGAGCAGCGAGGATGCTGTATCGTTCCTCTGTTTGGGCCTTCAGAGTCAAAGCTGCAGTTTTTTCCCTGAGCTGAACAGTGAGTTTGTTCTGCAGCTCTTTTATCTGCACAAAGCACAAACACCTGTTAGATGTGACAAATATCATCTCAATCTTTGGATTTCCATCCTAAAAGGAAACAGAAAATTTGATACTGATTTTTCTAAAATAAATCATCCACTCGAGATCAGCTATGAGTGAGGGTTGTTTAGTTAGGCTATTATGGCATTAAAGTAGTTTGGGCAAATATGAGAAAATTATAACTAAAATTTTTGATTTTTTTTTATTACTTGGAGGCCTCTTCAGTTCAAAAAGGTAAAGTTAAAACAAAGCTTAAAACTTGTGATAAAGCTATAATACATCTAAGTGTGAAAAAAGAAAAAAGCAGCTGAAAAACAGGAATAGAAGTGTCAACAAAAATTATATTAAAATCTGAGAATCAGACAATACTGTGCCTTGTAAAGCTAAGGTTGATTAAACTCAACTGGAATTGTGTGAATAAATAAAATTTTAGTATAACCAATGTTTGCATAGACTGTGACTAAATAACATTTAAAATGTTTTGCTTTAACAACTGAAGAAAAGCCCTTATATCTTAATTTAACAATATAATCAAAGAGATAAGTGTTTTTTTTAATAATTCAAAACAATGATTAATATCCGTCTTTTATTCTGTATTTCAAGAATTGAAACTGCTGATCAAAAAAGTCAACATAAATATGTGAAAAGCATTATTTAAATTATTCATGTGAATACTGATATAATCCTCATATACTTCCCATGTCAAACACATGCCAGGTTAAAACAAAGATTAGTTCATGAAATATTATCAGAAAATGAAAGGATTATATTAACACAAACATTTTCATGAGACAGGTGGGTCAGTTGGTAGAGCTGTTGCTTCTCAGTGAAAAGGTCACCAGATCAAATCCCAGCCACGGACCTTTCTGAGTGGAGTTTGTATGTTCTCTCCGTGCATGTGTGGGTTTTCTCCGTGTACTGCGGTTTCCTCCCAAAGACCAAAAACATGCATGTTAGGTTGAATGGTAACTCTAAATTGTCCCTAGGTGTGAGTGAGTGAGAGTGAATGATTGTTTGTCTCGTTTGTCTCTATGTGTCCCTTTGATGAACTTGCAACTTGTCCAAAATAGAAGTGTCCCGCGCCTCTCGCACAGTGACTGCTGGGTATGGGCACCAGTGACCCCCACGACCCGAAAAAGAAGAAGGCAAAGATAACGGATGGAATTTCACGAGACAAAGTAAACTTTTTTTTATTTGAGGGGTCATAAAGGTCAAGAGTTCTGTAATTACAATTATTAATAATTATTTCTTCTTCTTTTGGCTACTTCCAGCCCACATGTGGGGAGCAGAATGCTGCCGTCTACACTGTAAGTTATCCAGAGAGCAGATGGAGGGTTAAAGGCCTCGCTCAAGGACTCAGAATGGGGCAAATGGAGGCAGGTGTGAGTGCTTCACCTTTCCCACCCAAATTTTTGTTTGTTGTGAGGGGATTTGAGCTTCCAGATCACATGCTCGCCTTCTTTAACCTCTGTGCCACCACTCTCGTTTCTGTTACTAAATAATAATCCAGGGATTTATATTAATATGCATATAGGTTTCTTGGAAAAAGTCTTCTTTGCAAATGTTGGTAAACACACAGCTGGTTCCTCTTACAAACCAGGAGGGTCAAGTAGTAAACTGTAGCAAATTTATCTCTAAAAAAGTTGTCAGGTCCTCTGGATGGGTAGCAAGTTTAATGTATCTTGGCAGGTGCAGATGAGACCTTCTACTGGTTTATAATGAAGAAGTCATAATGACCTTGTGGGTTGAAAAGATGCACATTATATTTTGATAAAAATACATTTTATTAAATACCTGGGCTGCAAGGCTCTCATTTTCCTTTCTGAAGTCTTCCATCTGACTGATGGATTCTGTCAGTCTGATCACCTGTTCAGCTGCTTGGGCTGCTTTTGTCTCTGCCTCGTCACACCGAGCTTCTGACAGAGAAAGTTCACTTTGCAATCTCTTGCTCTGAAAACATGAATAAAGTGTTAGTGTAACTTTTGATGAGACATATATATATACACATCAATACAAATATTAATGTTATTTTTAAAAAGGAAAGTTGTTATATTTACAAAGAAGCTGCCTACACTCACATCTGCATGCCTCATGTCCACTTCCTCTTGTATTTGCTTCAACTCTGCTCCCAAAGCTTCAGTCTCCCTCATCAGGTCGTTTTGCTTCTGTGATTCATCAAATCCATGTAGTGAGTGTCACATTATAAGACGTTAAACATAACATTAAAACCTCATGGATGGTTGAACAAATTTGTGAACTAGATCACACTAAATACCTGTATGAAATAGTCTCTCTGATTACTGGTCTCCCATTCCTCAGCACTGTGCGGATCCACCAGCTGCTGCTTGTGATTGAGCTCAGTTGTTGTTTGCACAGGAATAATCTCCAGGCGGTGCCTTTCCTCTTTTAAATCCAAGACCTTTTGCATTATTTCATTTTCCTCTTGCTTCAAGCAGCTGACTGAATGTTCTATTTTTGCTTTTTCTTCCTTCAAACTGCTAACTGACTGTAAAAGGTGGTCGTAGTCTTTTCTTAAAGTGAGAGTTAACTGCTTTCTCTCCATTTGCTCGGTCAAATCCTTGAGAGACGTGTTCACTTGGTCTCTCTGTTCTTTCAAATGAAGCACAGTTTGACTTAAGTGGTCGTTCTCCGTCTGTAAACCTTGCAAAGATTGCACGATTCGATCTCTCTCTTCTTTTCCGCTCGAGAGCGATTCTGTTATTGCCTCTTTATCTCTTTGGAGAGCAGATAAAGACTTAGTTAGCTGCTCCTTCGTTTCTTTAAGGCCACTAACAGACCTCAAAAGCTGATCTCTCTCGTCCTTCAGTCCACAGACGGCCCTGCTCAGCGGCTCCCTCTCTTGTTTGAGGACAGACAGAGACTGAAAGATGCTATCTTTCTGCTCTTTCAGGGCCCAAACTGTGCGCGTTAACTGCTGTTTTTCCTCGGTCTGTTTTTGAACTGACTGTGTGACTTCTCTTTGCTGCGCTCTGAGAGAATCGATGTTGGCAGACAGTTCTTCTTTTTCTGTTTTGAGGTTCTGGACTGAGCTGGTGAGCCGGGACACTTGGCCAGTCGGTGAACTAACATGCAGGTTGTTCTGTGAGCAGGTCTGTAAGGACTCAAGCTGATTATTACACTGACAACCAGCCGATGGGGCTGAGGACAAACTGTCTGTTTCTTGCCTGAAAATCAACTCTGCCTTGTCTCCTTTTAGCACATTAGCAACTAAACTGTCCACGTCTTCCTGATTGTTTTGTAAAACATTTCCTGATTTTCCAGCAGAGCGTTCACTTTCCAGTTGAGCTCGACACTGCTGTGATTCCTCTTTACTCTCATCTAACCGTTGCTGAAGCTCCATGATGGTATTCAGATCATCCTCCGTCTTCTTGGTGAGTTCGGAGATCAAACTAGCATGTTCTTGGTTCTCCTGCTCCAGCCTGTCACCATCCTCCTCCAGCCTGAAGATATGCTCCCTCAGCTGTTTTTGCTCTTTTTTGATCTCCTCCTCCCTGAGTTGAATGTGAACCATCAGCTCCTGGATCCTTTCTGCCAAGGCTCGGTTTTCCTGATTCAGTGCTTGAACAAGGTCATCCTGAGCAAGGATCGTGTCATCTTTGGCAGGAAATGATGGGAGATGATCAACTACATCGACGGTGGATGGTGTGATTATCTGTAGAAAGAAGAATGTGATTACTACTGTAATACTGAATGAAGAACAAACATATCTCAGTTTTTAAAACAGCTAAAGGTGCTACAATAAATATTAAATACCTTTTCTCTTGGCGACCGCTGCACTGTTGCTTTCTGTTGTTCCTCTGCATCCTTTGTGAACTGTAATTTTAGCTGAGCGTTCTCCTGAGTCATAACCTCCAGTTGTGCCTGTGTTTGCTGCAGGGCAACTTCCAGGTGCTCATATTTCTCATGAAGAGCTTCCCCGAACCCTAAGCTCTGGAACGCTTCTCTCAGGGCATCAGATTCCTCACTGGGACTTTCCTCTATGTGCCCCATCTTAAACTCATTCAGGAGTTCTGCAGTGATGGAGAGTGGCTGGAAATTGGTGTTGGGTTTAGAGTCAAAGTGGTGAAAGAGGTTGACTGGACCATGTCTAGTTGGGGTTTTGGATTTGGCTGATGAGAATCCATCCTCTGAGTTGTTTTGTATGTGCTCTGCTGCCACCTGATGGACAACAGGTGGAGTTGCAAATGAATGATTTTGAACTCGTTTTTCCTCTGCAGTCAGCTGAACCTGCCAAAAAGATCACAGTTTGTTACGTAAATTGAAACAGAAATGAATAATAACTGAGCATTTCGTGGGGAAAAAAACTGCACTGTTATCAACTTTTAATCCTAATTTATGGCCTCAGTCAGCTTCAAATACTGAAACATTGTTACTTAAACAGCACTTGGGAATATTTTACTCTTTTTACACTGTAGTACACAAGATCACTTGTACAGTTCTTTAGTTACTTATCATTTAGAAATTGCTTTACACCTTTTTTTAATGAACCGTATTTATTATATAAAAATGGTAGTCAAAAAAGGAAGTGACTAAATACAGAAGTTGTTCTTGAGCGACTGAAAGAAGCATAACAACTTTCAAACATTTATTGGTCAAACCAAAGGACCTTTATCTATTGTAAATATGGTCCTAGCTTAACAATAGCACTTGGGTTTGGTCTAACATATTTTTTCCCATTTAATGTGATGAAACAATTATGCATGTGCAATCCAGCATCGGGTTAGTTTTGGACTTTTAAAATATAAAAGTTTTTACTGTCATGATGCTCAGTCCACCTTAAATAGCTGTATGCTGTTTAATTTTGTGCACCACTACTTAATGTAGGTAATAAATATTATCTGACTACCATGTATGACGAGACATGTTTGCTAAGTCACAAATAATAAGAGCACATTGATTTATTTTTATCAACGTGTTTCTCTAAAAAGGGAAATACCTAAACAGTTATAAGTCAAGGCTTCTACGCATTCCATTAAAAAAAAACAGACTCAGTTTCCAATTTAAATCTTTTTGGATGAGATATAATGATTAATTTGGAAAATTATGCTTTTAATTAGAGCAAAATAAAAACTACTTGTGTTATAGTGCTGTGACAAGTCAGGCATTTACATATACTGTATAACATTTTAGTCTTAGCAGGGTTCACAAAGGGTTTTACAAAGAGAACTACGGTAAAACTGTGAAAATTTTCATATACAGTATATTTATTGTGCAATGCATATCCTTTCTGAACAATTTGTCAAAAGTTCTGATTTTTGTCTTTGAAGTGGATTTAAGTCTGGAAACATAAATGCTTTTCTAAACTCTACCATCTATTTTCCAAACTTATCAAGTCCTGGAAAACTCAAAAGTAAGTTTCATATTCTTCCACACTTTTCAAAACCGTAGGAACCTTGATAAATGAATATATTTAAACTTGTCATTCAGAATGTTTTATGGATGTTAGAAAGCCTTTCTTCTTTTTGTTCCTTCAAGACATTTTTGTACTGTTTGATTAAATAATGATTATGTCAGTAATATTAAGTTACGTTAATAATAATAATAGTTGTGTCAGTAATAATAAGTTACGTTAATAATAATAATAGTTGTGTCAGTAATAATAATAGCTGTATTATTATTATTATTAATAATAATAATAATAATGTCAGTAATAATAATAAGTTATGTTAAAAATAATAATAGTTATGTCAGTAAAAATAATAGTTATGTCCTACACACCTCTCCTGAGCTCCCTGAGGAAGACAGGCCCATGACAGTGGCATGTAAAAGCATGTTTACGGGCACAGCTGGGCTGCAGCTGGCCTCAGAAGTCATGGCCTCAGGTTTTGTGAATGACTTAGCAGGTGTTGTGCTGGTTATGTCCGTAAGCATCTGCTGGAGTCTCTGGTTCTCCTCTTTCAGCTGCTCCACCTCCTTCATCAAGGAGCTCTCAGACAGTCTCAGCTGATGCCCCTCTGCTTTCATTTCTTTCACTTTGCCACCCAGGAAGTGACTGCTCTCCTGGGCTTTCTGGAGCTGCTCCTGGAGACTCCTTCTCTCAGTCATCCCATCCTCCTCTCTCTCCAGTAGCACCTTGAGATCCTCCTGCAGGCTAAG
>JAVCKU010000182.1:12871490-12882286 GCA_032273985.1 Hypsolebias coamazonicus
TGAGAAGGTGCTATTTATAAGACTGAGCTGAATACAGCACCTCAGACTGAAGAAGTCTTTCGGAGGAAAGATGAAACGTTTCTACTTTTTTTGTTTTGTTTGTTTGAATGTCCAGAGGACCAAACTTAACTTTTTTAGATTTTTCTACCTGGATTATTGAGCATGCATCAGGAAAACTAAAGTTGGAAGCCAAAAGAAATATGAACAATAACTGAAAGTGATATATTTAGGACAGGAAATTTTTCAGCAAAGACTTCACAAATACAGCACCCTGAAGTAATCTTCTACTGTTAGTTTTTAGCTATTAGCTCTTTGGGAATCACCTTTTTGGTTTTAAAATACTATTGTATATCAATCAAACTGTGGTATCGTTCTCTTTTTTTCCCCAATAAATTTATCTAAGGAAAACAAATTGTGTTCTTGTGACAGGAAGCTGAGAAAAGTGCCTAAAGATCTAATTTAAAACTGGTTCTATGTTAAGTTGTGTCATCTGACAAGTCTCTCTTGTAAATGAGTCCTCGAGGCTAATTGGGAACTAACCTGTATAAATAAAGGTTGAATGAAATTTATTAAAGTCAAATGTGTGAAATATGCATGTTATACAAATGAATGTATGTTTGACACGACACTGGTTTGTCCCCTAGGTTTAGGAACCTTCTTAAAAAACTAAGCATTGCTTTGAAAATGGTCAGGTACTGCACTGCAAATTAAAGAAACACTCCCATTAACTTTAAAAGATTAAAATAAAGTTACGTAAATAAAACGTTAAAAAAATCTGTGCCAAAGACATTATCACAATAATGAACTTCAAATGACTTTTATTCTGTTTTTTTATGTCTGAACATTATAAACTTATTATAAAAATGTTTTTCCAACAAAGCTAAAAATAAATTTGAACTGATTTTTTTTTTTTTGTGTGTGTTTACATATTATACTAAATGAAAATGCTTGTCCAGTGACAAGTGTGTTAGGTTAAATCATTTTTTTGTTGTTGTTGAACCAAAACAGTAACTGAACAAAAAGTTTGTATGTGATTGTTGATTTTCATAAATTTTAGGTGCTTCTGTTAGCACCTTGAATTTGCATGCTCTTATTGTGCCTACATGAGCTTAACTCTGGATATGTCATGTTTCTCATCTGTCTAAATATATTTAGGTTATTTAATTAGTGTTTTTAAACAGGGCCTGAGTGAATGACTGTCTTGTTTGTTGTGTTAAGACTGCTAACCTGTCCAGAGTGCATCAAGTGCATTCACATAACCCAAAAATGTATGTGAATGCACATACAGTATATGTGCATCAACCTAATATCATGAAATGACAACAATCATTTGAGAACTATTGTCTGAAAATTTAAACAGCTAGAACACGCTGTTTATGGACCTTATCATAGTTTGTGTGGTCTTACCAGTCGGCGGATGTCTTTCTCACAGTCTCGCTTAATGCGATGCACCTCATCTTGGTGCTGTTGATAAGCTGTGCGGAGATCAACAGCTTTGGCTTTATCAGCTTGAAGAGCAGTCGCTAACGCTTCCTCAGCTTGTTTCCTGGCCAGTTTCTGCTCCTGAATCTAAAGAACCATCCCCAACCCCCATACACACAATAAAAACATTAATTCACTGCACAAATTAACGCATGAAAGCAATAAAGATTCAAACATTTGTTTACACTTGTGACTCCATTAGACTGTTACGTCGGTGCCCTGCTCGTCTGGGGAAGTTACAGAGAAACAATGGCCTGGCAACAAACTTTTCAAACTTGTTTCCTGTTTTTCTGCAGCAAATTTACAAAGGTGTGCAAAGTATTACACTCATGTGAATGCACACACTCATGTATACTCACATATTTTCCACAAAAACATGCTTTTATCAACACAGTGTTTAAACAATAAGTCCTCAAAGTTTGTTGAAATGTCTGCAAGCTCACATTATGCAAAAACTAATTATATTTTGTATAGCTATTACAGTACATGCAGTATGGTCCCACTCAGAAGCTTTCACCCACATACGTGATTAAACCTACCTCCTGCTGTAGCTTTAGTCTCTCCCCATCGAAAGCTCTCCTGGCCTCCTCTCGAGCCTCTGCGAGAAGAGCATTTTTGAGTTTGTCAGCTGCTCCATCCCTCAGTGCGTTTACAAGACCCTGGAGCCTCTGCACCTCTGTATCCCGGATCTTGATCACCCGAGCTAACTCGGTTTCGTGCTGCCGCGCCAGGGCCTCACGGGCAGTGGCTATGTCACGTAGTTTTTCTTCATGGAGTTTGGCACGCAGGTCAGTGAGCGCCACGGCATGCTTGTGCTGCTCAAGCTCCCGAGCTTGTCGCTGCTCCTGCAGACGCTCACGGAGCTTACAGACCTGCAGGAAGAACATGACGAAGAAAAGTATGATGCTAAGACATCGACACAGTAGTCATCTTCGCTTAAAAGTATGCAAGTTTAAAAGTTTGTGCTTCATCATAAAACAGAAAAAAGCACACTTTTATTAATTTTACTGTCAATGTCACAAAGACAAAAGAGAAAGACTGAGTGTCAGAAGGAGGATACAAGTACAGACAAATAGTCCTGCTTCCTGGGAATGATCAGACAAGTGAAGGACATCTTCCCTTTGAACTTTGTCCTATTCTCTTAGCAGAGGAACTCAGAAGCTGGATGCAAAGCATTTCTGCACAGCTCCGCTGAGTTCAACGTCAGGACTTACAGGTTTCCTAAGCCCTCAGTATAACCAAACTGCAGAGTAACATACTTTATTACAGTAAGTCTATCAAATCAGAAGGAATATAATAAGATTAAATTTATACTAGGGTTAAGGTTAAGTTAAGGTCACATCAGGTCAGGTTGGGTTGGCTGATTAAGAGATAAGTGTGTAGGGTGGGTGCAGAAAAATAACCAGCTCATCACCACTTAACATTACACTACAGATCATTGCTTGCTGAAATGTATACTTTTATGTTCTGTCTCATGAGACCTTGGGGCTCAATGAGGCTAGCCTGTATAAATAAAAGTTGAATGAATTGAATGAATTTTACCATGACCGAAGATTTCTGGAACCTGCTTTCATAAAGATTTGTTGTTGTTTATTTCTGCACCCATCTGTCTTTTGACAAATCCCTGCTTGTAATTACTGGTATGTGCCTTTTCAGTAAGAAAGGGCTTCTGTCTGAGCATTATACGATGAAAGGCTGATTGGACTGCAATGTTGACTGATTTTTTTTTTTCTACACAATCCTGATTCATAGTTCTGTGGACAATGTGAACCTGTTAATGTTGCGAAGGAGAAACCTACCAGTTACTGAAAAAAAAATCCCTCTCAATAGCATTGTCATGACATGTTTGTCTTAATTACATTCTAACAGGTGATTATGATTCAAGTACCAAGGTTTTGAGTTTCATACACAACCCTTCCTTTTCTTCCTCTGTCTCACCTTGCCTCGCTCCTGCTGCAGCTCGATCTGAACGTCCATGAGTTTGTTCCTGAGTTCTTCGTTGGTGGCCTGCGGTGACTCAGCCATCGCCTCTGATTTCTCCAACTTCCTTCCCTTTTTAGGGGGTTGGGCTGATGGAGGTGTGGTTGATGACATAGTCCTCTAGCCGTCCTCTCAGGACGGTCATTGAGTGCAGGATGTGGCAAATGGAGGAGAGCATCAGTCACTGCTCCTCCTCCCTGCAATGCCCTGTATCATCATCATCATCATGTCTTCATCACCATCTACATCGTTGCTAGAGGATGCTGGCCTTTCTTTTTGACAGATAGACAAGCAAAGCATAGAAAAATGGGAAAAGTGTGAGCCATTGATTAAAACTGGGTTATTAAAAAAAAATTTAAAAAAAAAAACTATCTTGTAAAACATGCAAAAGGAGGGTCCAGTTCACATGACACACCACAGCCAAGCAAAGCAGACTATTTTGAAAACAACGTTTGCACTCTCCTCTGTTACCCTTTTCTCTCAACATACAAGAGCAATTTATCATCATCTTGTTTCACTCCCTGGATTGCATTGAGAAGCTTCACAGTGCATGAAAATGTGTTTGGCCACAAAGGTTTCATTTGGTTGTCAGTAGAATATATTTTGACCTACCTACTTCCCTTCCTTCCTTCCCCATTCCTTTCTGTTATTCTGTCTTTAGGCAAATAAATCCATAATTTCAAAATGATTCAATATTCCTCTATTAGTATTCAAACTTCAGATGCATCACTCATTCATAACTTAACTGGAAATTCATTGAACACAAGCATCCAGCAGTGTAACCTTGGATTAAATTAAACATCTGTCTCACACTGTGTATTGTGTGCAGCACAATATAATGCTTAAATAATTACACTGCAAAGCACATAGGAATGCAATGTCAAAATAAAGCAAATTTACTCAAACTTACTCTGCTTGTTTACAGTTTGTCTTAAAACAAAAACAAAAAAGTTGACCATTTCCATTCCCAACAATCTCCAACTTACCCATGTTCAATGTATTGAAAGCAGTTATATTGTAATAAAATTCAGTTAAAAATTTTTTTTTTTTTTTTTTTTTTGCCTTGAAACTCTTAGTACCGGTAGTTTGTTTCTGAAATACCTTTTATATTCTTTGTTCCTGTTGTATCATCCATATTTAATACATTCACCCTAATCATTCTATACCTAGTAAGTCTTGTCAAATAGATCTATTAAAGATATTTACAACTATTTTATTTCTGGTTACTATCATAATAGGTAATGCAAAAGAATAAAAATATATACCAGTACAAGGATTATGTACAAACTTGCCTTATTTTTCTTCATGGAGTTTGACGTTTCTGAAATGCCTTTTAAATTTGTTATATTACAGAGTGTGGATTGATAAACGGAACAATTCTTCCACTCCATCCATCAGCAAACTAAACTTCCGGATTTGCTTTCAGTAATGCCATTTTAAACAAAAGCAGACATTATTAGAGCTATTTTCTGTCTGCTATTAAAGGGAGTACAATATAAACTCAATTTGAATTTCTAAAAATAAAAATAAAATAATCATATTTTTTCATAAAGAAATCAACTATTAAAATACAAATTATTTGGTATTGTTTTGACTAAGATATAAAAAAAATGTACACAAAACCAGGGAAAAACAGGATATAATTTTTAAAAAAAATTGTTATTCATTGCACTATGTTGTTCCAGCTGAGGGCATATCATTTTTATTGCGCACTTTCTTCTACCTGCGTTGCTCCAATGATACAAATTCATTGAGCTGAAAATGGACTCCTCTTGGAGAGAATTGTAACCCAGTAACCTTCGAGTCTTTTGCGGAGCTATTAAATAAATAATGCTCCGACGAGGGAAGCATTCAGACCTCAGACGCTTCCATCTTTGTCCACACATCCATCCAACGTACACAGATGGCAGAAATTGTTACCAAGGCAACCTTAGCTTTTAAATACTTTCATCCTCCCATTGCAAAGGATGATGGGGAGAAAAAAGAATCCTAACGGTGGATAAATCCATGAAGCAGGTTGTACATAAAAAATGTGCATGCACAAATGATGTAATCTTGAACTCTTCTTTTAGCTGAGGATGGCTAAGAGAGAAACATCGATGCTAGCATGCCAGGAAGCTTCTTCTAAATGAATTTGCACACAGCACTCAATGTGATAACCAGAAAGGGTGAGAGAGAAACGGCATGAAAGACTGATGGAAGAGCAACGATTATAAGATAAGCAGGCAAGATACATGAAAATGAACAAAAGGAGGAAAACAGAATGTCACAGACCTTAGCTTCAACCCTCTCTCCTTTTCTTACATTTCCTGAGCTTCCTCCATCTTTCCACACAGTCTCTCTCACACGTTGTTGTTACTGATCTCACACACATTCAGAGACACAGCGAGAGAAATCATTCACACACAGAGAGCACTGTCACAAGCACTCATTTTCTGAGCCTTAAATTGAACAACTGGAAACAGACACAGCTGACACATATTCACATCTAGACCAAAAGCCTGCATCGCTTATTCACATAAATAACAAATATGCTTCTATTGTATTTACAGTGGGTCATTGTTGAGTTGTTAAGTAAAAAATTTACGTCAGTTTGAATGTTGGGTGTGCACCAAGCCTGCCATCATTTTCAGCATGTTTATGCTAGTCTGTGCCATTACACTGAAATGGTTGAGAGGTATAATGGATTGTTTCTGAGGTTATATACATGTATATATGGATTAAGAAGACCGGATTAAACGTCTTTTCTTAAAGACTTAATGCATATCATATGCTCAACACTTCAATACCAATCAATTAATATTAATCTATGGCAGCACAAGTAAGAATACAATAATAAACTGTTATCGTTCTTAAAACCAACATGTGAGAGCAGACTCAAAAACGCACAACACCAACAGAAATTCTCATAAGGCCACGTGGTCCCATGATGGCAAACAGGCACTAAAACTAAAAGTGTATAGCTCATTGAAAACCAGGAATGTTGTATAGGGGACTGGAACAGTTTATAGGGGCACTGTGATGCTAACAAGAACCTTTAATGTTCAAAGAAGTAAATGAAAGCCAGTGTAATTCAAAGACCTGAAATTACCTCTTCTACAAAGTAGCTCTATAGACAGCTTACATTCTGCAACAAGCCTCAAAGAGGAAATAAACCTTTTAACAGACAAATGACAGCCTGCTTTTTACCACTTACCAATCATAAGTGCCTGATAAAATCCCACATTCTTGACTGAATTAGACAATAGTCATGTTTTTTTTAAACTCAGTCAAGTACTGTCTTGCAGTTGCATAAACTGAATAAAAATGAACAAAAATGCCACTTCAAGTACCAGGTAAATGCAGTGAATGTACTTACAATCATCTGAAGCACTACATCTTGTTCACTTAATTAAAGTTGTAGTGAAGAAGTGATAATAAATTATGTGGTAATGAGACGTCTGCAACAGCAGGAACTAACAGTGACTGTGGGGCGGCAAAAAAGTTACATAAAATATCAGTGATGTTTTAACCTTAGTTGAATAATGATGAATAATGTAACAAACTTTCTTAAGAAGACCCTCCTCCTGATGTGTTCCAGACACACTTCTGGGACTTTATAGAGTTTAGTTGAAAGACCTGACTGTGAACATGGGTTGTAAAACTATTTACCGGTAGTAACTGATCTGGAAAGTAGTCAGTTGGAACAGCTGGAGACAGTTGATAATGTGATACTTAAAAATCCTTGGAGGAGAAAAAAAAACAAGTTTATCTGCCTCCTATTTGGCAGCAAACTTTTTTTTTAGTTTACAGTCTCATCATGAGTCTATTTATTACAGATATATGTTCTTTGTCTTAACTCCCAACTTATTTTGTGTTTTATAAAAAACTAAAAAAGGTTGAAATTAACCTTGGATTGTTCCTACAGCATGTTTTCCTCTTAACCAGAACATAAAACCTGGAAAATTCAAAAGGTTATAAAATGGTGTAAAGCCAGAGAAGACAATGGATTTAATTGTAAAACTGCACTTTTTCACAGTAACAGGGTCTGCGGGCCTTACACATTATTATTACTATTATTATTGTAATAGCTAACTTCTGGCTTTGGACAGTTCAACATGTTAAACATATGTCTCTGCAACAGCCACAAGTTTATTGCACAATAACAGATGGACTTCCTCAAAGCCAGACGTACCACACACGTCTGCAGTGTCAAACTTTAACTAAACATCACTGAAACATACACAAAATTCCATTAAATTCACCGACAAACGTGAGCTCAAGCAAAAACTCTGGCTAGTTTAAATAAACTTACTATGAGGGACAAACTGCTACACAGTATGTACTCCTTTATACTGGACATTTGTTGTAGTGCCTGGGCTAATATGCTGTCACACAAGTCGCATCAGCATCAGCAGATTATAGAGGTCTGGCAACCCTCCAAACATCCCTCTACAGTCCTCTCACACACACACTTACTTTAAAAGGCTGAGTGACCCAGCCAAGAGCAACACCAGTGTTGACCTGAAAAACTACTACGACTGCTTAATGACTACAAGTAACTGACCCTGATGATTAGTCAACCCAAACAAATAGGCATAAAGTCCTTCTCTAGATTTAAGACTTGTTTGTACTGCTTGTTTTCTTGCTCAGAATTTAAACACCTTAATAGTGTGCACTTATGCTCATTCTTTCTGGAGGCACTTTGTGTTTTCAGCCTGAATAAGGCCAATATCTGCATATTTGTGTAAGGCTTTTGCACACAAGTGCATGTATGATAGCAATTATGTCATTCAATAAGGAAGATATGTCACTGCAGTAATAACAGAGCTGTATCATGCACAGACTAATGAGATGCTGTCTTGAGAGTTATGCACATAAGGGTAAAATACCAGTGCATTAGTCTTATCTTTCAGAGTACTGCAGTAAGGGTGGCAGAGATATGGAACAAGGGATGGTATTATCAATGAGGAATAAGTCTTATAAAATTATGTTTTGAATAGAAGTGGGAAAAGACTAAGTAGGGTGGGGTTATAATATAGTTTTCAATGTATCGTGATGCAGATATGAATCGATTTTGAAGTGCCAAAAATCATGCACATGACAAGATGAGAATGAGGTGGCTGAACGAGACACACCAACCGCACCTTCAGCATTCTGAAGTTAAAAGGGAAAATGGTGTTGACATGAGCCACGTGATGTGAAAGTTGTGTACGAGTTTCCACCAGGAGGAAAAATAAAACGGTGAGCGGTAGCTACTCGTTGCAGCTGCTAACAGAAGAGTGAGCAACTCCAAAGTTTCCACTCAAAATTACAAAGTTTACTGCAAATGATTCAGTGGTTGAATACCAGAATTTTAGGTACTGTATGTCTAACACAGCCATCCCCACACTTTACAATGGGACTAAAATTGTGAAAGCACTGCTCTACGTTGTGGGGCGTGTGATGGACGTCCACTGGCTACACAATCTTACGCCACTGCACTTGTGTTCATTTAGTCCCCATAGTCTTGTTTGAATGAAAACCATTTTAGCCTGCAGTGTAGAGCTAAATATTTGACTCCTTTAAGGCATGAGACAGGGTTCTGCATGCATCAATACTTGCTTTAAAATCGCATCGCAGCCCTCTGAATCGTAAATGAAGGTGTGCCTAAAGGTTCCCACACCGAGACGGTGCAGTGACTGTCAAAAACTCTTGAATTTATTGCCAACAGAAGATGAATAGTTGTAAAATGAAGTACAGTAAACAGTGACCGCATCTTTGTGTGTGAATAATAAGAGATTTCTTCAGAAGCTCCACAAGATGTCATGCAGCCTCCGATCAAACAGGAGTGTGTCCATTGGGTCAGATTTACAACCTCCAGAGCTGCTGACATAACCTCTTCTGACAGACAGCAGGCAGAACAACAGCAAAAAAGAATATGCTGGAAGATGATGGCTTAATGTGTTGTGGTGTGCCCCTCTAATGGGCTGTCAAAGATTAAATTAAAGGGTGCTGCTGGAGGGATGTTCGTCCTGTTTGCCAACCACACCCCGCGGCGACATATACGAGGGTCTGCTGGCTGCTGCAGCATCCTCCAGCCTCCGAGGACCGACTCTGGCGGTGTCCTCTGTCTCCCCTGCCTCATGCTTTCACCGCAAACCACGGCCATAGACATTTTTACAAGCGGTCAGCCCACTGCACCGGGCCAAAGAAACCAGACGTTAGACGTGTTCATGTCGTCACGCCTCGGGCTTCCTCTTTAGCTAGCTGGCAGAGACGAGGGTCTGGCGTTACTTTTTTTTTTTTTTTTTTTTTTAAGCTAGCGGGTTAAGACCCCACTAAAATAATTAACTCCCGCTTGGTGGGTGTCTACGGCACCGCTGGATTAGCAAACGCGGACATGCGTTCCAGAAAATAGCCGCCGGAAGAACCGAACAAACCCACCTGAAAAGAAATGGAGGTCCGAGCCGGCGGGTCACACGGGCGGCTTCTTCTTGACTTGACGATGGTGAAAGCGGCGCTACATCCAGGAAGAGATGGGGTGGAGGAGGAAAGGAGGGTGAGCGGGGCTCGGGCCAATGAGAACCGAACGCTTACAGCTTCAACCCGCGTCAAGCGGAGCACTTCTCCCGGTTAACGGCCGGAGCTGCTCCTCACAGCCGCGGAGAATGGAGCCTGTCCCGCTGCCTTTACTCCGCCAGGCTTCCCCTCCTCTACCCTCACGCGCGCCGCACGTTAATTTCTTCCACGCCCACACACACACAAACGTTCGAGAGCTCGCGCTACGTCATACGTTCCTTTACGTTTCATCACCGCGACTGAAACAAACAAACAAATAAATAAAGGTTGTCCTGTTGACAAGGGCGTCTCCAGCAGCGCGAGGTGCGACACTACCTGCCAACATCTGGATGTGGCTATGCAGGCGCCATTCTTGTGCGGACTGGTGGTGGTGGAGAGAAGATCTGAAGCTGGGACCGTCCCGCCCAAACCCGGATGGTTGGCACTGGCTGCTGTTTGCAGGTACAGTACAGTAAACCTGACTGCGTGTTCAAGGATGACACCGCGCGCGCTTAACGCGTGGACGGGCACGCATCCGGTGCGGAGTCGTACGTCACAGAGTGCATGGTGGCTCCGATGTAGACTTAACCTAAAATAAAAATGTGTTTATATTATATTGCAATGGTCATAATTAAAAATTGTACGATGTAAAAAAAAATTATATATATATATATATACAGTATATATATATATATATATATATATATATACATACAGGTAGTCCTCGACTTAAGGCGCCCTCGACTTACGGCAACTCAGACTTAAGAACGGGTGTGCGGCGCAGCGTTAACATACATTTTACATGTATTTCCTCG
>JAVCKU010000182.1:12887970-12898583 GCA_032273985.1 Hypsolebias coamazonicus
GCGTTTTTTATGCTTGCAATGTGCAGAGTTGAATGGCTCTCAAAAAAAAAATAAATAAAATAAAACCTTTTTGAAAATGGGCAAATACCAGACAGTAAATAAGTGGAAAAGTACCCAAAATGTTTTTGAAAAACAAACATCACATTTTTTTGCAACATTTTATTTTACTTTATATAAAACAAACACAAACTCATTAACTCTGCTTGTTTTCATTTGACTATTTTTAGGCATGGATCCTTCACCTACAAGAAACTTGTCCACATCAAAGCTCAACCGATCCTCTCCAACAACAATGAGGCCTGGCACTTCCTCCCTTGGCTCATCTGCTACCCTATCGACGCCAGACCAGAAAAGGCCCAAACTCACAATGCCAACCCCTCCCTCTTCGTCTCCCTCCACTGCTTCCCCTCGGACATGTCGGAGTCTGTATTCTCGCTCTTCCTCCCTTAACTCACTGACATCTTCGTCCCCCCACCAGCCCACCAGAAGCCTCTCTCAGCTGGGACGATCTCAGCTCAATGCTGCCTCTACAGGAAGTCCCCTCGACGGATCCACAGCTGCTGCAGTACCACAATCACCTGCCTCACCTGAGCCAGGTACAAATCAGACTTTTGACCAAAGACAAAAACTTTACTGCTTCATTTCACTTTTCACATCTTTGTCATTCAGTGCAGCTAACACTCCCAGGTAGCCGTGTCTCCACAACAACCACCAACATCTAGCACATCATGTAAAGCAGCCACTCCCATTCTGCTGACTTATAGGGAAAAAAACAGTGTCTCACCTCAGTGTTTTTTAGCCAACCAAATGTATCCCGTGGCTTTCAGATAGCTGGATATCACTTTGTTGCAGTGGAAATATCACATTTTATTTTCTAATTGTCTTAATGATATCAAGATGGAGCATTAGTGGAAAATGTGAAATCTGACACTTCAGTCATTTACTTACTGCCTCAGTCTGTTATTTCTACTCTAGTTCTCAGAAAAATACACTCACTTTAACATGAAGGTGGACATGGCAAATAAAAATAAATAAATTAGATTTTTGTATTGAAGCAGGTTGAATCTTTGAAGATGGGTGTGTTTAATTAGGAAGAACAGCAGCAAAAATAAAGAGCTATTTTAGAGCTCAGAGGCCAGAATCAGGCTGGTGCAGCATGGCATGAGCATTGTTGGGGATATGATGTGCGTAACTAGATATCATGAGTATTTTCTTTGACTTGTAGAGCCACACACAGACTGCTGCGTCACTTGTCAGTCCCTCTTTAAGCCTGTGGGGATTTTGGACATTGCTTCTACCTCCTTTTTCATTTGTTTACACCACAACAAATGTGACATAATTTTTACTACACAGGATGTGGATTTACTTTTAGTATGAGCTCTGGTTCCTTTAACGAACTGGGTCAAAAGAAACGGGCATGGTTTTAATTCCAAATCCTGTGTGATCCGTTAGCCCTGACTCACAGCTACTACCACGCCACATCTTAGTTGAATATCTACTAAATTTGTTATGTTATGGCAGATTTTGTTTCCTAAATTTGATTAACTGTGGCAGCCAGCTTGAATTCAATTCAGTTAATTTATATAGCACCAAGTCACAACTATCTCAGGGAGCTGAACAAATACGTTCACATGCATAAAAATTCAATTAGTAACATTATCTATTTATCTAAGAATAGGGTTGACGCCAAATTGGGTTGAATATTTTCTGAAAGTTTCAATAAAAGCTGTCCTCTAGTTCATGAGATTGCTAATAAACAAACACAGACACGGGCAATTGCACGATTGTTGTATTAAAAAAAACTGATACACAACTGATCAGATGTGGTCGTCATTAAATTTAAAGCTTTGGAGAAACAGTGAGAGTACAGAAAGTCAATGTGTTACGAGTAGAGAACTCACAATGCCTTGCTCTGCCTCGGTTTAGATCTGTTTCTAACTTCCTGTAGTAAGGTTGTTAGTTTTATAGAAACATGGGCCGTCCCAGATCTCAGCTCAGTGTTATCAGAACCAACTGAACCCGTCGGAGTCCAGGGAGAAAAGGAAAACGTTTTTAAGGTTACGATAAGCGTGTCAACCCAGCTGTCCACTAGCACCATCCTTTTACAGTCACAGCAAAGCATTGAATAACATACCATTCAGATTACAATGACACAGAATCAAATAAGGAATTATGACTTTTACTGGAAAAATGCATACACATCGCAATGTACCAGGAAGCAGATCGATAAAAATATATTTCTATCACAATCTTTTTTTATGGAGGCAAGTATCAAGACATGGACTTTCCAGCAACACATTGTTTTATATGATTTGCCCTTTTTAATCATCTATTGCTAATGTCACAACGTTAAACCTGTAAAATCAACTGCACAGCGACTAATTAACACTTTTCTGTTTCAGACGAGCCGGAGGAGGAGTTCAGTTTTGAAGATTTGGAGGAGAAAGCAAAGTCAGGTGACGCTAAAGCACAAACAAAGGTCAGTACGGAAGTGAACATTTTGCAAATGGCCATATGGTACAAACACAACAGATCACCAAGTTATGCAAAGTGTTATTGAAAACTTAAAGGTCAGGAAGTTTACAAAGTCCCAGCCATGCTTGTCTTGCAAGTATAATCATCTATTTATGTGTGCGCGCGTGTGTATGTGTGTGTGTGTGTGTCCAGATGGGTCGTTACTTTCTGGCCTTGGCAGAGGAGAATGATGAAGAACTGAATAACTGCACAGCGGTCACGTGGCTGGTCCAGGCTGCCAGACATGGCCGCAAGGATGCCGTCAAACTGCTGCAGCAATGCTTAGCTTCCAGGAAAGGTACTAAAACTTCCCACGGCTGTCCTCAGTCTGGGGCAGTGGTAGAAATTTGGCTGCACGTTTGTTTTCTTATGCTCTTCAGGCATCACTTTGGAGAACTTTGAGGAGGTGAAGAAGTTGTGCACAGAGACACGTTTTGAGAGGGGCGTCAGGAAGGCGGCTCTGCTCATGTACTGGAAGCTGAATCCAGAGAAGAAGAAGAAAGTGGCCGTTTCTGAGCTGCTGGAGAATGTTGAACATGTGCACGCAGAACCAGGTGCAAAAGTTCATTTCTGTCTTTTTCTTAAGTTTCTATTGAAGCTATTGTTTTTCTAATATTTTTATTTTTTAGGTACACCCATCACCTCAGGTCCACTCAACAGTTCTGCCAAGAAGCAAAGACGAGTTCTGGAGACCATGGTCACCAGTGAGGGTACGTGTGTCTCAAAATATGACCATTTCTCTCCTTTCCTCTCCTTTTCTCCATTCTAAAGATTTCCTGCATTACTGATATTCAAACTAAAAGAAATCAAAGTCACAGTGGGACAAAAGGTTTTTTTGTTGTTGCTTTGCTTGCAGCCGGTTTGCACGTGGGTCTTGAGGATTTTGTGGAGATGACAAAGAGATACGCCCGAGGGATTGCACCGTCACCAGTCATGGCTGCTGCAGCAGATGATGATGATGATCACGTGATGGTAAAAAATCCTGATGAGCTGCCTCTACATCAGAAGGTGAAGAAACAATTCCTGTGCTATAGGACGTTTAGCTTTTCCTATAACTTTGTTCACTTTTGTATATATTGAGGGCTAAACTATTTTTTAAATAAATTAGAGAAATTGAATTTCCTGGGAAAATGCAGTGTGAATGCTTATTGCTGAAGGACTTGCTGAAAAGCAGCTGAAGTTAGCTAAAAACATGCTGAAATGTAGCTGAAATTGAAGAACAAACCTGTTATTTGCTAAATTGAATTTAAATCAGCAGAAATTATCACAAAAATTAGGAGATTATGTAAAAAAGCTGAAATTAGCAAAAAATAAGATGAAAAGTAGCTGAAAAGACAGAAAGAAGCTTAAACTACCAGGAGGAAGTGGAAGGAACAGAAATGAAGTGGATATTAATTGACAAAGCTAAATTTAGTGCAAACCAACCAAAAAGTAGCTGAAATAGCAGAAAAAACTGAAACTAGCAGAAAAATCAGAAAAGAGCTTAAATTAGTAGTAATAAGTCATTATTAATTATTAATTATTATTAATTAATTATAATATTATTAATTCATTATTAATTCATTATAATACGTCTTTGCAATAACTGGTAGGCTGAATGTAGCAGAAATTGCCAAAAAAAATTTAACTGAAAAGAGCTGAAATTAGATGAAAAATGCTTTTAAAAAGTAGCTGAAAAGGTAGAACAAGCTTAAATCAGCAGATGAAAGCAGAAAGAACACGTTTACCCAATTAGTGTGAAAAAAGCAGAAATGAGCACTAAAAAGTGGATATTATCTGAAAAAAGCTGAAATTGGCACATACAAAAAAAACCAGCTGAAAAGCAGCTAAAAATGACTAAAAGAAGCTTGAGTTACGAGAAGGAAGTGGTGAAAGCACATTTTTGCTGAATTAGGCTGAGAAAAGTTGAAACGGGTGCAAAAAATATGACATTAGCTGAAAAAGCTAAAATTTGCATAAAATAGTTAAATAGTACCTGATATAACAGAGAAAGCTGGAACTTGCAGAAATAAGCTTAAAGGAGCATAACAAGCTAAAATCAACAGAAAGACGTTAGAAGAAGCACAAAAATGTTATAGTTAGCAGAAAGAATCTAAAAGGAGCGCAACACATCTGAAAAAACTGCTGAAATTACGGTAGCTGAAAGTCGCTAAAAATTGTTTAAATTTGCACAAGGAAGCTGAAAGATGCTGAACCAGAACAAAATGTGGAAGGAGCAGTACAAGGTTATAAACAGATCTAAAGACTTGAAGGATGTATAGTGAGCTCAATTCATTTCCTATGAGAAGAAAAAAAGTGACAGAAAAGGCTAAATATTTCAAAAAGCTAAAGTTGCACCAATACCAAAAGTCATAGCAGGATTATTGTGAAGGAGCTGAATGCTTTGATATATGATTTGTTGAAATGTGCAAAAATTGTGGAAGGAGAAAGATGCTGAAAAACTTATGGAAGAAACGTTCACACAATAAAATAAAAACATTTGTTTTTGAACAAGCGATTTGCGACAGGGAGGAGGGAAACTCCTCAGGTTTAGGTCTGAAATACTTCCTAAGGACTGTGAATCAGCTGAAAGATGAATTCCTCTCATTTCTTGTGCTTCTTCCTCCCAGATGTTGAAGTTTCCTCTGCATGCCCTGCTGGAAATAAAGGAGCATCTCATCGATTGGGCGTCGCGAGCTGGCATGCAGTGGCTCAGCGCCCTGATCCCAACTCATCACGTCAACGCACTTCTCTTCTTCTTCATCATCTCCAACCTCACAATTGAGTTTTTCATCTTCCTTATCCCTGTGCTGGTGTTCTACCTCTCCTTCTTTTCCATGGTCATCTGCACTCTGCGTGTGTTCCAGGTTAATGACGAGTTTGTATTTTTTGCTGTTTTAAACCTAAAGATTTTTACTGTCAATGTGTTTGTGTTGTAAGCAAAGCAGACAAAAAAAAAAAAAAAAAAGAAATACCGGTACTGTATATTTACATTAATTCTCAGAATTCAAAGGCATGGGAAAATTTCCGGGCCCTCACAGACCTGCTGGCTCACTTTGAACCTGGTCTTGATCTGGAGCAGGCAGAGACCAACTTTGGCTGGACACACTTGGAACCTTATCTGTAAGTTCATCACCGTTTACTAATGTGAAACTTTAGTAAACATCTAATATTTTACTGGTTCGGACTTGTTCTCTTTTAGTTTTTTTCATAGTTTTGTCTGATTCAGATTTTTTTTTTTTTTGTTTAACCTGTCAAGCCAAAAATTAATGTATTGATAGTAACATGTTAATTTCAAAACATTGAATAAAACCAAGGTGGCCCATGCATATATATATAAATCTCATCTCTTTGCTTTTTTTTAGGTACTTCCTGCTCTCTGTAGTCTTTGTTGTTTTCTCCTTCCCTGTTGCTGATAAATCTTGGATTCCCTGCTCGGAGCTGGCGGCCATCGCCCTCTTCTTCACCATCACAGCCTTCCTCAGCCTCCATGCCTCTGCGCAGCTCTTCGCCCGTAAAGCCCTTCTCACAGAGGTCCTCTCTGGAGCGTGTTCTCTCACTCAGCTCCTGCCAGAGTCCCTCTGGTTCCTCCGGATGTTTGGGACGACGTTTCTCACGCTGCCTCTGGGAGATGTCATGGTGTTAAATGCGGGTGTGCCGTGCTTCCTGTATGGACATCTTTTTTACCTCTTTTTCCGCATGGCCCAGCTGAGAGGCTTTAAGGGAACCTACCTGTGCCTGGTGCCTTACCTGGTTTGTTTCACCTGGTGTGAACTTTGCTTGGTGTTCCTCAATAACGCCACAGCCATAGGACTCATCCGGACCGGCGTGGGCTACTTCCTCTTCGTATTCGCCCTTCCTATCATCTCGCTTGGCATAGCTGCGATGCTGATGATCCAATTGGTGCAGTGGTTTCTCACCCTAGAACTGACCAAGATGGCGGTCACGCTGACCGTCTGCTCTGTTCCGGTCGTGCTGAAGCTTTGGACTCGCTTCAGCCTCAACCCCATCGTGGTTCTTCGGTCGTTGTCTCGGAGCAGCATAGTGAAACTCATCCTGGTGTGGCTGAGCGCGGTCGTGCTCTTCTGCTGGATGTACGTCTACAGGTCTGAAGGCATGAAGGTGTATAACTCCACCCTGACGTGGCCTGAATACAGCAACATCTGCGGCCCTTTGGCGTGGAAGGAGTCCAACATGGCCCAAACCCAAATCCTCTGCTCTCATCTTGAAGGTCATCGGGTCACCTGGACCGGACGTTTTAAGTACGTCCGTGTAACCGACATCGAGAACGGACCACAGTCAGTCATCAACCTGCTGCCGGTCTTCGTGGGGGACTGGATGCGTTGTCTGTACGGGGAACCCTACCCACAGTGTGATGAAGCTAAAACCACCGCTGAACCCTATCCGCTGCCTGCCCGGGCTCCTCCTCAAGAAGATCCACTGTGCAAGCTTAAAAAACTGGCCAAGCATCGGTGCCACGTCAAACGGTTCGACCGATACAAGTTTGAAGTGACGCTGGGCATGCCGCTCGAGAGGAAGACCAGGAACGGGACAATCGTAGAGGACGAAGACGCAACTAAGGACATCGTTCTGCGGGCAAGTAACGAGTTCCAGTTTGTGCTTTTACACTTGAACGCAGGCAGCCTGGTGGAGTTCAGCACCATACTGGAGGGCCGACTAGGCTCCAAATGGCCCGTGTTTGAAATGAAAGCCATCCACTGCGTTTCATGCGGAGACGCCCGCGCCCTCAGCCGCAGACAGTACAAGATCGAGCACGACTGGAGACGCACGGCTCAAAACGCCCTCCAGTTTGGCTTCGACTTCTTCTTCAACCCCTTCCTGACCGCTCGGCTGGACGAGCACTCGGAGGTGGAGACTGAAACAGCAACACAGGAGAACGGGTAGAGGGGGACGCACGTTTTCGAGAAGCGATGCCTCGTCGTGATACGACTACTTTAAGAACGCTAATGATTGTAAACACTGCTCTTAATCGCAATTTTACAGAGACAGAGTGTAGGAGAGTGCACAGATCCTCAGGCTTTTCTATCTGCAGGTACGTGTTTGTGTTAAAGCTTTTCAGCCAAAATATATCGTGTGTGTGATGAAAACGCAGAGTAGAAACAAACTAATGAGGTTTTACTGACAATCACTGCGAAAAACATGTAACGATTGTGTTTGTTTCTCCAACTGCATGGGTGCTCACCATAAAGTTAATAAAGACTGTTTTTTTATTTGTTTTTTGTCATATAAACTTTCACTCAAATCCTCGTGTATCTTGGGCAATATTTGAACATATTTGATGTTTAAAATGATCAGTATTAGAACACTATTTAATGAGTGAAATTTACTATAACTTTTCTTTAGTTTGGACTTAATGAAGAGACTCATTACTTATGAAGGCTTAATTTGCAGTCAGCTTTTAATTAACACTAAACAGTAAATGTGCATTAAGTTATTGCTGAAGTGCCTTAAAACAATAATTTCAGTTTTGTTTCAGAGCTTTTGAAATCTCAGCCACGTCAGCAGTGATGCCCCCTCTGGTTTTCTTGTTTCCCGTCAGTGTTTGTCTCCGTCTCTGCTGTGCAGAGAGTTGATTTAATGAATATGTCTATTATTATAGTCGCTGATTGATGATGTGCTGTAAGTTTAAATGTCATTGCTGTTTTCTGTACAGTGACATATAAATAATTAAAACAGTGCCTCTCTGCTGTATTGAGCATTATTTGTGTCAACCTTAAATACAGATCTGTTGTTTGCTCCTGTATGAAAGTGAGCATCTAATTGATAAATGTATTAATGAGGTTTAGGTGCTTTAATTTTACGTTGGTCACTTCTGGTCATTCCAGCCAGCTGTCATGACTGATTTCAAACATTGTTAGTTACATTTTGTTTATGTTGGAAAGGTTAAAAAATAATGCAGAGGATGGAACTATATATATGGGTGCAGAAAACAAAACTGACTCAAGTAGATGAGTCAAATGTTTTTCTTTTGACTTAAAAGAATGGCATCGGATGAATTTCAGTGTTGATTTTGCGTAAATATAACGGGAAAATAAAAGTAACAATTGTGACTAATCAAAAATTTGATGCTAACTATTTAAATGAAAATTATAAACTTATCAGAATGGTTACTAGTTACTTCAGAAGGATTTGTAGCCAATTTTTATAGTTAATCGAAGAATGATCTCGTCTCCGAACACATGAACTACTTATTGCCACTAGGAGGCACCAGAGACTACATAACGGGGTGGGCAATTTATTTATTTATTTACTTTTTTTTTAACCAGAGGGCCAATTGAAGGTATTAAAGCAATGAAAGGGCTGCATGGACAAATGAGAAAATAGATTGGTATCACTTTACAATAAGGCTCCCCTTATAGATGGCTAATAAATAGTTTAAAGATACGTTATTAATTCCACTATAAATACTTTATGCCTTAAGGGTGACGGAGACAAAACTGACCAGTTTCTTGCCAAATAGTGAACCAAATCTTTTCACCTGTATATTTCATGTAGAGTTGTTATATTAAACACTTCAGACTAAGTTACTACCTTGTAAGCAAAATACAGTAAGCATTTGTAAACCAATTTTTTAGCATATAATATTGTACTTTATCACTGCATTATAAGTATCTACAACTGATATCCTAAAAAAATAGGTTCACAAATACATATTGTGCTTACAAGGTAGTAACTTAGTCTGAAATTTTTAATGTAACAATATGAAATTACAGGTGAACAGGTTTTGCTCACTATTTGGCAAGAAACTGGTCAGTTTTGTCTCTGTCACCCTTAATTAATGCATAATAAACAATTACTGATTTACAAAGTGTTTATAGAGGAATTAATAATGTATCCATAAACTATTTATCAGTCATCTATAAGGGGAGCCTTACTATATAACTTCTAGGATTGTGCTGCTCAAGCTGGCTGCATGATGGCGTAGCGTAGCTGTTATGGGATATTGCTTTAATTTCCTTTTTTTTTCCTGGATTTTTTTCCTTATTTATTTATTTATTTATTTTTTTTTTTTATGATTACTTCCTCTGGTATTTGATGCTGTGCAGCTTGGAGGATTTTTACAGAAACTTTTTTACTTTAGAACATTTATTATGAAGCATAACCATGACAACAACGAGGTTTTTACAACCAGGAGCAGTTGATTAACATCTCAGAGCTGAAATATTACCTAAAATACAGCCCCAAATCCCAAATGAGCTGTAAAGGAGGCGCCATGGATGCATCGCCGTCTACCTGGTGGAGGTGCTCGAGTGGCTGGCTGCTGAGATCCTGGAGCTGGCAGGAAACATGACTCATGGCAACAAGAAAAACAGGATCATCCCCCAACATCTGCAGCTGGCTGTCTGTAATGATGAGGAGCTGAATAAGCTGCTGAGAGGAGTGGCCATCGCTCAGAGAGGAGTTCTGCCCAATATTCAGGTGGTCCTGCTGGAGGACCGAGAAGCCCGCTGAGTCCAGGTGGACGGATCAGCAACTGCAGCCAGTTTCAACAAATCCACTGCGGTAGATCCTTCCCGCCCACAGCCATCTATAACAACTCTTAATCAAACCAAGATGATGAGCTACAACAATATTTAATTTCGCTCAATTAATAAAGTATTTTTAATTGAACTGAAGTGAATTACTGTAAAGTGGTACCAATAGATTTGCTCTAAGACATATCATCTGGAACACTTGTTTTAGGCATTGTCTTGTAGCAAAGTTAGCATGCTTGATAAAAGTGTCTCCTCGATACTTTAGCAATATAAAACATACTCTTTGTGAACTGGCTCTTTAAGACAATATGTTTGTAAGCTTAAATACATAAAAAAAACATATACAATACTGGCCTTTTGTAGTCTTTAAGATTCAATAGTTCTGGAAACATAACCTCAGGGAAAAACTTTTGGCCTTTCTTAATCCAAAGGTTTTTAACGTAATTGTCCAAGATGTTTAACTTGGACTTTGTTTCATTGATAAAATGTAGGTTTTCCTCAACTTGTTTAAAAGATGTTTTTTTTTGTTTTGTTTTTTTTTCAGTTAAGAATATGGAGGGCCGCATAGATGTTGTCCAAGGGCCACTTTTGGCCCTCGGACCATATATTGCCTACGTCTGACAT
>JAVCKU010000182.1:12903869-12916090 GCA_032273985.1 Hypsolebias coamazonicus
TGTTGGATTTTTTTTTTTACCTGGATTATTGATGAACCATAATGTGTACATCATAACCCAAAACAAACAAAACATTAACTTGTAGTAAACAAATGTTTCTGCAGGCCAGACCTTCATAACGTTCAGGTGGAGTATTGGATGGTTTGGTCAGATGCTAATGCAAGATGTATCTTTGTGGCGTATTTATGAAAAGTTCTCCTGAAACCATTTAGTATCTGTTTTGTATTATTGTCTGGATCCAGACTGTCATTTTAGAAGGTTGAGTTTTATCATGTGAAGCCCTTCATGAACAGCTTTTTTTAATACAGTTCATTGTCAAAGTTTTTACTGATTTTCAAAGCTGAACGCAACATTTGAGTGCATTTCTCTCAGAGTGGGAGCAACATTTGTAAGCATGCTGTAAGACTGATCATCTTTGATAAGAGTTATAAATACTCAGAGTTTATATAAGTCATGGCTGATCTGACCTGAAACATGAAGAGCAGATGACCGGTTGTAACCACACTGGACTTTTTAACTCTCATTCAAAGCAGAAGAAAGAAAACAAGAGTTCCTCATACGGCACATTATACATCCATCAACAGCAAACACCTTGTGTAACCTTTGACTTTGATTTGTGACCTTGACCTTTGATGAGGGGTGATTAAAAACTGTGGCAAAGTGTCTTGTGATGGTACAAATGAGCAAGTTTCATCAAATTATCTTGAGCGGATCAGAAGTTTTTGGTGGGAAAGAAAAAAGCGGCCATACGGGCGGAGACTATCCCATAATGCCTTTACTGGCGTACAAAAACTGTAATGTTAATATTTTACATAAATATATCCCATACTGGGTTTCAGCTATAATATATGATACAATCACAGAATCGCCACTTTAATAATATGTAAATGATTGTGTGCATGCTCTAATGTGTTCACAGGGGAGCCAAAATGAAAATGACGGCGCTCCACTCGTGCATATGTAACGTAGGTGGTGTGAAGCCAATATTACAATCAATAGTCTTCAAAAGTATTTCCCCTTTAACATGTTGAGATGTTCTGATCCAAATCTCAGGAACTCCTTAGTTTTATTAAAAAAAAAAAAAAACAGCCTCCTGTTTGGTTTCTTGTCATGAATATGGTCCAGCTGGAATAATAAAAAAAAAAAATACTTTGTCACAGTTAGGAGGATAAATGGATCCAAGAATGCAGACAAGGATCTCAAATAAAATCTTTGAAAAATAAAATAAACAAAACAAAAAGGCTGGTGCGGCAGCTACAACTTACAAGCAAAATCTCAAGGAGACACAGAGGAAAACCAGAACAGGGGGCATGAAGCACACACAATGACCCACTACACATGAATGGAGTTAGAGTAAATAAATGGACTGTGGCTGGTGAGGGGATGAGAGACAGCTGAGCTAAATGAAACAGGCGACAGGTGTGAGTGGGCGTGGCTTCACTGAAGAGTAAAAAGTGAAGTGTGGAAGAAGTAGCTGATTTCACAAGTAGAAAAAGGAATAAATCAAAACACATCAAAACAAACTTCGGCCATAATAAACAAACCCAGAAAACATGAAACCTGACAATAAACCAGTCTTTTACCCCAAGAGGCATTTTGCAATTAATTTATGGAAACATTTTGGTTAGATTTCAATTTAGAAAGAAAACACTTGTTATTTATAAAGCATTTGTTAAAAATACTTGCGAGCACCAAACTTCATAAATGCCAAAAAAATAAATAAATAAAAATCCCTGACCTTGTTTTCTTGTGCTTCTTGTAAATTAAAATAAAAACAGAAGTAGTTTGACAAATTGGACGCACAGTTTGTTAAAACCTGACTAAATCAAATTCAGTCATCGTGTTCACACTCTGTGTCTGAATGATGTGCAGCATGGACCAGAACAAAATACATGCGGTTTGATGACATCCCTCGTCGCTCAAGGACTTGAATAGTGAATGGTTTTAGTTTTGAGACAAGTGTTTTTCAGGACTGGAATTGAACAGGAAATTCTAGTAAACTGTAATGGTTTTGGTGCAAGATATTTAAGTGGGAAGGAGTTACACTGTAGAAGAACAGAGACTGTTTTTTTTTAATCATTTGAGGAAACTAGACTTTTAAGCAATTTAAAAATATAAAAACTAGAAAGCTTTTTTTTTTTTTTTTCCCGCTGCTCCCTGCATTAGGGGTTGCCACAGCGAACTAAGTTTCACGAAGACTTGGCAATTATTTTATACAGCAGATGCCGTTCCTGACACAACCACAGCCCTCTGAGTGGAGCAGAGAGCTGCCATCTAATGTGCTTGGAGGAGCAGATGGTGTGGGTTAAGAGCCTTGCTCAAAGGCCCAGAGTGGGGCAAATGAGGGTGAAGGCAGGTGCAAGTGCTTCACCTTTCCCACCCAAATTTTTCATGTTGTCAGAGTTGAACCAGCAAACTTCCAATCACAGGCTCACCTTCTCTAACCTCTATTCCACCACTCCCACACAAAATACAGTAAAGTAGAAAGCATAGTTTCCTCAAATTATAAGGGTTGTCTGTGTGTGTGTGGGGGGGGGGGGGCACAGTGGTGTCTCAGTTGGTAGGGGCTGTTGCATCTCAACAAGAAGGTCACCTGTTCCAATCTCATCCTGGGACCCATTTCTTATGCCTGGATGTAGCTACACACCAAAATGAAAGTCAGCACCTCATTTATTTTTCAAGTTTTCATGCTCAACACAGACGGACATTGGTCACAGTCTTCTTGGATTTTGGTGTAGCATCCCAATTTTTTGAAAGAAACATTCTTATGTAACTAGCTCCACACCAAAAACACATGTTGAGACCTCACTTGTTTTTCAAGTTATCATGCTCACATGCACAGATGGACAGATGGAGGGTGTTGATTCCACCTCTTCGTTCTGTGATGGGGCACAAAAAGTTAGACTGAGTTTTTCATACTTGTATCCTCAAGTCATAGTTTAGGACTAGCTATCAGAAATGTTTAAATGACTTACTTCCTTTAGCTCTGGTCTTCTGCTTCATCCTGTACTTTTCTCCCTCTTTCATCACACTCTCCTCCCTCTCTCTCTTTCAGACCCCCCACTTCTCCCTCCTGCCCCACGTCCTCCCTCTCCGTGCTGCATTGCAGATCTAGGTGTCAGCCGCTGGGTAAGGTATCCCTCCTTCCCACTTTACTTTATGAGTGGAGTCTCTGCTGCCTATAAATAGCTGCGGTGCCTCTTAGCCACCCACTCCCGGCTGCCTCATAGGCCCTCACACGTCAGGCACACACACAAACACACACATGTTCACCCAAATACCCACAGCAGGAATGCTAAACATGCAAATAAAGAAAAAAAAGCTGATAAGCACTCCTGCTGTCCATACATGAATAAACAAGAGCTGGTGTGAGCATCAGACTGACACAAAGAGACAAAATGTTTCTCACAGAACACTGCACATGTGGATTGATGAGAGAGTCAGAACACAGAGGGAGTCGCTGCTGATTTAACATGAACAAACAATACTTAGACAATTTAAATAATCTAGAAAAGCTTTGGGACATCTACGTGTGAACCTTCCCTCCTGCCCATGATTCATTACTCCAGGTCTGCATATTTTCCAACGCTCTCCTTTAGTGAAAGAATATTAGTCACCCAGTAAGACGAATGAAGCAAGTGCAACACGACTCAGATCATTTCAATATTTATAAATGCAAAACTAAAACTCTACTATAAATTTGGTTTGATAAATTCATCTCTAAAACTCGTCTTTAAACTTCAGACGCTCCCATGAGGTGTTTTCCAGACATTTTCTAAAGAGACTGTGAAATAAAATGATGAAAATGATTTATTTTAATTTTTTATCCCATTGGCTCCTCTGGTAAAAGCCGAGAGTACACAGATCACCAGAAAGATAAATGTAACTGGGTGTACATGCTGCTATTTGCTTTATTTATTTCATAATTTACACTACTTGCACATTTAGACGTTTATTAAAACAAAGCACTGTCATTTTCTGATATTATGTGGTCATTTCAGCCATTTAAACACATCCAGCACTGAATATCTCCACAGCGAGCCCCTGCAGACAATGTGCTGGCCCTATTTCCTGAATAATAATTGAGATTCATGAATGTAAACTAGTTTAGCACGTCAGCAGTTGTATTTCTCTTTTCATGACCATCAGAAGTTCTTTCAAATCAGTGCAACAGCCTGTTTTATAGCAATAGCAGACAGCTTTAAATCTTTAAAAACAACCAATATGTGTTATTCTTTGCAATAAATTGTTCCCCAAAAGAGGAAGTCTTAAAATATTATGATAAATGTACTGTTTACTCTTTTTTTTTTTTTTAACTGTCCTTTTCTTCATGTTCTTCATGCATGATCAGTAACACACCTGGTATGTCTCCAGGGGCTTGCTCTCCATGTTGAGGTCCCAGACTTTGGCCGTCAGGTAGTCTCTGGTGAGCAGGTAGCGGCCGCTGTGGCTGAACTTCACGTCGGACACAGAGGAGATAATTTCTGAGAAAAAGGAGCGAGCGCTGGGGTCCTCCGGCTCCTCAAACACTGCAGGAGCGAGGGGAGATACAAAGGGAGACGGATGAGTGCAGTTGAACCAGACCCAGTGAATATTTGTGCATCTCACAATGATGGTCTCTATCAAGTTTAGAGACGGCGTGGGTTTGCAAAAGTTTTCTTGGTAATATTTTTATATTGTTGCCTTACAAATAGGAATTTAATTGGATTTTTATTTAGTTACAAACTGTAATTCTACAAAAAATATTCCTCAACCATTACTTTCAGAAGTGACTTAATCTGTAAAATAAGATCCACCTGGGAGAAGTCCAGGTGTGAAATGATCTAAACCTGTGAAATAATATACACCTGTCCTGACAGCTCCCTGAATCAACACCTGTCAAATGTCTACCACCAAACATGACACAACATGAAGCCCAAGGTACTCTTTAGTCAGATACAAAGTTATAAAAATTTGAAATTAATAAAAGATACCCCAGACCCTGAACATCCCGCAGAGCTCTTATAAATTTGTTTTAGGAAACACATAGATCAACACTGCAAAAGTGGCAAGAAAGTACTGTTCACCATAACTGGCAGACCAGGAAAAAAGGTTGTTGTAGTTTCCACTGATTGAAGCCACTAGCTTGACGCTCTGAGGTGTCTTCTCTTCCTTAACACCATGTATAAAAATTCCACAGAGTCCTCAGTGAAGTCGAATACTTTACTTCTTTTTTGCAAAAATCAAAAACTTGTACAAAATAAACCACAGTTGTTAATCAAAGAAAGTACAAAGTACCAGGAGGCCAAAGAACCCTGATGGAGTTGGGCAGTTCTTCTGTAGAGACAAGAGGCTATGTTCATTGGACCACTATAAACGCAACAGTTTCATAGAGTGGAGAGGAAAAACATGTTACTTAAAATTAAAAAAAACAACAACAACAACTGGACTGTTTGGATTTTCCTCCCCAAACATGTGGGAGAAGATCCTGTGCTCAAATATAACCAAACTCAATTTTTTAGGCCTTGTTCACAAGAGAACAATCTCTGGAAACATTTGTGGTTTTCAATGTTTATAGTGGTAAATAAACATGAAAAACTTGTGGAATATTGTATTTTTAACCAAAGCTATCAAATGTTCTGAGTGAGAGGAGGTCATAAGATGTGCGTTGTGATTGGTGAATGTGCACAGAAAAGAAGGGGGCAAAAAAAACGGTGATTATGTGTTTATCTGGCAACCCAGATGCAGAGCTCTCAGTGAGCTGCATGCTTCACAATTACACCCAAACTGGTGAATATGTGAACGTTCCTTTGGACCTTAGGACGCCACTAACTGAAACTGACTGCTAACAGTATCATGCTGCAAACTGGACCATGTTGCTAAGATAACCTCCCTGCCAGCAGAACCACTCTGCTTATAGGACCATGCTGTTGTAGTTTTATTTCTTTTTCGCTTTTGGTGCCTTGTTTTTGTATTTTTATTGCATGCTTTCATATTTGCTGTTGTTTTTTTTTTTTGTTTGTTTGTTTGTTTGTTTTTTGGGGCGAGTCAAGCCGGTTCTCTTATCCTGAGCATTTCATTGTATTGTTGCCCTTTTGTTGATTTTACATATGACAAATAAACCAAACCTGTACTGGATTGGATGTTGTTGGTTTGCTGAAAAACAGTGATTAGCACAAACAGCACTCTGTGGTCTGCCATTAATTGCAACTGTTGTTCATCTGCTCATGCAAGTGCAGAAAAACTTTTGCCTGCAGCTTCCTGTAGTGTGCATGTAATTCCACACCCCTGCGGGAATTCCTACCCCTCCAAAAAGTTTAGAATCAAAAACCTTCAGTTTCAGAAAGAAGCTGGGTTGTTGTTGTGCACACAAACAGCTGAACAGCAGCAGAAAAACCACAGTCGCCCACAAATATAACGTGTAAACTGGGCCTTCAAGGACAACAGCATGTCTGAGGAAAATCTACCAGCTCTCATGCTGAGAACATCATCTTTACACTGAAGCATGGTGGTGGCAGCAGCATGCTGCGGGTATGCTTTTTTTTTTTTTATCAGCAGCAACAGGGAAACTGATCAGAGTTAAAGGAAAGGGGGATGTGAGGAAAAATATGAGGAATTTATTAAGGGAAAATATTTTAGCCTTCCGGAAGTTTGAGAATGAGACAGTCCAGTCAAACTCCAGGCCTAAATTCAACTGAGAATCTCTAGTTTGAGTTACAGATTGCTGTCAACAAACAGCACCCATACAACTTGAAGAAGCTGCAGCAGTTTCAAGAATAGACAAAAAGTCCACAGGTTAGATCAGGGCTATTCAACTAGTGGCCCAGAGGCCAAATCAGGGCCACCGGTGAGCTCAGCTCCGCCCACCAATAGGTTCATTTTTAAATAAAACTAGATTTTAAACTGTAAAACAAACTTACTTAATGACAATAATTGCTGGATATCCAGCCCCTGAGCTCTATGCTTTCGTCCCCTGAGCAATTTAGTTGAATAGCCCTGGGTTAGATGGAGCAAGCTGAATGGACCTGCTCCTGGAACTGCTACAGAACATGGTTCTACAGTAGCTGCTTACAGCTGCACACACAGCTTTCAGTTTGATTATTAACATAGTTAAAATAAGTTTCCTAAAATAAATGCTTTAGAAATATTAAACAAAATAAAAATCCCTTTAAACTCCACTTTCTAATGCAACTAAATAAAAATGGTACCAAGAGGGAGGAATATATTTGCAAACCATTGTAAAGGGATGCCTCTGGTGAGTGACAACACAACAGTCTTTTTAATGCAGAAGTGCTGTCTGAATTTTGTTGTGCATAAACATCTCAGAAACAATAATTATTCTTCCCCAAAATTCACATTGCTGAGAAAAATGAGCTCTGTAGCTTCATGTTGGGCACAGCTTGAGCAGGAACACTGCACCAGTGACTCATGGCCAGAGCTGTAAATCAAATTGGAAACATGTCGGCAGAAAGAAAAAAGGTATTAAAAAAAATAAGAAAAGAAAAAAAGAAAGCTTGGATATTATAGGGCTGATGCAGAAAATTAATTGTACCATGAACTGATGTGTTCCCCCTTAGTGGGAAAAGATTGATGAAAAGAAAAAGTTCTGTAAAATGAAACAACAGACCTGAGGCAAAAGGAAGTACTGAACTAAAACTAAAAACAAACTTTAGAACAAAACAAAACAAAACAAAAAAGGATAAATTACTCTTTTTACGAAACTTCTCAAACTTCTTATATTTTACAGGTTGAGCCAAATGGTAAACTGACTTAAAGAGGTTTTGTAATTTAATGTTACTGGCTACAAATGACAACACGAGCTGCTTCAAACTTAAAATAATAATAATAAAACATTCCAAATTAACAACAACAACAACAAAAAAAAACCTGCTCTGTAAAAGATATCTCAAGTAAGTTGCATCAAATGGATTTATACAGAAGGTGAGACTAAAATCATGTTGGGCTAACAGGACACAATGGAGCTTTGAGCTCCTTACAAGATGCCCAAACCACCTCAACTGGTTCCCCTCGATGAGGAGGAGCAGCAGCTCTACTCCAAGTATTTCCCAGATAAACGAAGAAAACTCACATTGACTGCCAGTAAACAGAGAGCTTTACCTTGTGTCAGATCCCTTTTCACCACAATGGACCGGCACATAGTCCGCAATACTACGGAAACCACCGTTTGTCCGTTTCACTCTCCATTCTTCCCTCAGATGTGAACAAAATCTCAAGATACTTGAACTCCTCCACTTGAGGCAGAACTTCCCTCCCAACCCAGAGAGGACAAACCACCCTTATATGATGACATAAAGTCTGGCGGATCATCAAAGCAATCGCAGTTTGTCCCACTGCAATCCATCGGTGGGTTAATCACTGCACTGAATCCCACAAGAGGGATTTTATTTGTTCATAGAGGAACAGATCAGAGGATCATCAAAGTTATCAGGATTAATTCTTTGGAAAACCTGGATGTTTACGTGTGTCGCTTTTGAGATGGATAGAAGTGATGACCCAAAAACAAAAGTTCATCAGTCCTGAGGCCCTGCAATTCAAAACAAACTAAAAAAAAAATTACAAAGTGATAATTTGTATAAAGGCTCTGAACATCACTAAGGTAAAACATGAGTATTTCTAAGTGCAGAGAAGCCACCAGAAAATAAATAAATAAATATTATCAACACCTTCTGATTGGTTAGACCAGGGGCCTACAACCTTTACAGTCAAAAGAGACATTTTTCACCTTTGCTCACTACATTAAACGTGTCGCAACAACCTGCTACAACTGCGATTATCAACTGGTGGCCCATGGGCCACTTCAGGTTTGCTGGAGAGGGGATTTTGTGGCCACTAGGGGTGACATTATAAAGCTAAAAGTATCTAATGATTTTTAACATTTATTAAAGGAAAAGACCAGATTATTGTAAAGAAGATGGGAAAATCAGTTTTTGCCATCTGTTTTTAACTTGAAAAAAAAAAATCTATAAACTATGCAGACAGTTCTTCATATAAAAAAAAAGCATCAAGTTAAAGTATGTTTTACTCCTTCACTCCAGTGTTCACATATTTGCAAAAGAAATGACAGGAAAACTGTTTGAACTAATCCTTTTTTGTTGTTTGTACAACAAATAAAATTCAGTTTTATGTCAGTTTTGGTCAAAACTTAGAGCCGCTGCAGAGGGACCAAAGAACCGCATGTGGCTCCAGAGCCGCAGGTTGAAAACCCCTAGCTTAGACTAAAGTAAATATAAAGAGATAAGACGGTTTCAGCTTCTCGGCCATGTGTCTCAGCAGGTTTGCTCACATTTGGAGTGCTTGTCGCACAGCGCTGCTTCTCTCATGTCACAGAGACGCAGGGTGCCTTTGCTGCTGCTGTAGACGAACAGGTTACAGTGGTGGGGGTGAAACTCGGCCGCTGTGATCACTTCTGTCAGATCCTCCATGTTGGTTGGTTTGATGTCAACAATGTCTGACAGAAAAAGGGGTCGCTCAGGGAAACAGCAGAAAATCCATTTCTCAGGGTTTTATCTGTCCTAATCAACACCACCCTCTAGAAACTGTTTACTCGTGTATGCACCCATCTTTGTGAAGTTTCACTCACTAATTTGCACAAAATAAAATTAATCAAACTATCAAGACAAAGTCCACAAAGGCCTAAAATCTAAATGCATACATGTATGTACTTTGTAAACACAAGCAATGCAATCTGAATTATTTACAGCAAAATAAGGCAAACCAATAAAAATATATCTTTGGGGGATTGTCTGAAGAAAAGTAAATCCATATTTTGACCAAGTGTTATATTATAAATCCTGTCTGGGTCAGGCATGGGACTGGTCTGAGCCCCGATGTGGATTAGAACTCAGAAAGGAGCTGAAATATTTATGCAGCTTCTGAATTATTCATAAGGATATACTTTGACTCCTTAAGAATTGTATTCCCCTCCCCCAACATGATGTGTCTCTGTGCATTTCTGTTTACAACAAAGTGGTATTTTATTTGTAGATTTTATTTTGTGATCGTCTGTGTGGGTAAGGTTTATTACTGAGCACGGGTTAACATGTATGTGTGATTATATGTGTTAATTATACGTGTCCTTTTGTTGCACTCCTGCTCATTTATGCGATGGAGTAAGAGTGAGTATTTATGCATTTGTCTTTTTTCACCGATCACTGCGGTGTGTAATTTCGCTGAAGGATACTGAAGCTGCGGTCGGTGATGTCCAGATGCCAGAGATTGATCCTCAGGTCGTCAGCTGACATGTAGGTCTCAAAGTCGGAGTTGACTGAGATGGAGTTGATGTGATAGGTGTGAGCGTTGGCGAACACTCGCCGAGGACTAACCTCCACCATCAGGTCCATGGGCTTCAAGACAGGGACCTGGAAACAAACAGCAGAGCGATATCATCTCTATCAGCTTAGAAAAAAAATCACCATACATCATGTATTTTGAATTAAAAAAGTATTGCAACAGCAATAATGCAAAGAAAATTAAGAAAAACTTGTTCTTGGATGGTTCTGGTTTTTTGAAGTGGGGTTTTGTGGAAAGTTTATGCACAGTTAATATCTTACCTGTAGTAGATAAATCCACAAAGTGGATTGTTGCCTCTTTAAATAACTTCAGTCTCATAAAATGCATAATGATTCATGCATTTAGTCATTTTTAAGCATTGACATTGTTCTCAGTTTCACTTTAGAAGGTTATCCCAGCAGAAATGCAGGAATAGTACTGCCAGAAATACCTCAGGGTGCACTGGAAGTGCTATAGCTAGTTGAAGCTGCTGTTTGTACTTGCAAATAACCACAGAACTCTAAATAAACACACAGTAATGAGAAACTGACAACAAATTAAAAATTTAAAACAGGATTTGAATGCACATATTCGACATTTTAAGGCTGGAGTTTGGAGTTTAATTTAGGTTGTGCTCAAACTAGTTGTTAGCTCATCAATCCAGTCAGAATTAAACAAAATTTCTACAAATTATTATTCAGAGAGCTGGTAAAATATTAAAGCTGATCATCTTTTCACACAACTCAACAGTGGTGAGCAAAGCTAACCAAAAAGTTAGCTATGCCAACCCAAATTCCACTAATTAAAAAGTTAGCTTCCCTAATGCTAAACAGCTAAACAGGTTTTAAAAATTAGCTAACTGCTAAGACGAATCTCACTCAGTATTTGTTGCACATGTTCATCTCCTTCCAGCTGAAAATGTGTCAGCCAATCACGTCTTGTCACGTGTACATGTAGTAAGTCAATAGAGTGCCTAATGGACTGTTTGACACATGCCCACAACAGAAAATAACTACCGGTAGCTTGGGAATTTTGTTAGCGGACTGAAAGTTGGCAAATCTAATATAATAGAAGCTAATTCCACTAACGGTTTCCAAAGTTAGCAAAAATGCTAATCCACTAAAATAATAATTTGTTCAGCTATTACCATAATTGCCAGTGGCCGCTACTCTTTTCTCACACTTTGGACTCCAATGCATGTACAGTATGGTGTAACTGCTAATGTATGTACTTTTTACATTTATGTTGATACCAAACATTTTATTTTACTTTGACAGTCTGCCAAGTTTCTTGCCGCCATCAAAGATTTTCCCTTGATACACCTGGGCACTTGTATAGCTGTCCAGCACATGCTTTACTTGAGGATGGGGTTTTGTGATAAAGGCAGTGAATGCCACACATATTCATAACAGGTACCTCTGTCACTCATGGTTCCAATTTTACTACTAAATACCCATAATCCCACTCTTACCATGTGAGCAAGAATGACCTGACCAATAAAGTACCGTACTCTCGTAAAATCACAAGAACACCCCAAGCCAGGTGTGCTTGACAGTTTAGCTTCTGTTAAATCAGATTGTTTAAAAATCTGCTGGCTCTGTAGATAAATAACGTTATGAACTGATTTTTATGTATGTGAATGTTTCTGTGCAGTGCACTGACACGACTTCTGTTATGACTTTGTGCTATATATCAGTAATTAAGGCAAAAAAAAAATCAAATCGCCACTGAAACATTTAAGATTTTAAAGGTGGACCATTGTGTTACATAGTTGTGTTACATTGTGTTACATGGTTGTGTTAAAGAAAAGCTTTGCAGAGAGTGGTGAAGGCTGCACAGAAGACTGTTGGAGTCAGCCTCCCCACCATCACAAAGATCTACACCTCCAGATGCAGGAAGAGAGCCACCTGCATCATGAAGGACCACACTCACCCAGCACACACACTTTTTGA
>JAVCKU010000182.1:13012030-13025194 GCA_032273985.1 Hypsolebias coamazonicus
GCTGTTTATGGGATTCAGTTTGGTTTGGTGGGCTCCTCAGACTGAAGAAGTCCTTCGGATGAAGCGTCTCAACAACAAAATAAACCGCCCAGATGACCTGACTGAACATGGTTGGATGTCTTATTCAGGTTTTGTGTGTTTTAGGCTGACGATCCAGTGCCACTACCCGACGAGCGAGATGAGTACCTCTGCTGTCCAGCGTCGACCGCCTGAACCTTTCAGCCTTCGGAGTCAAACCGACACCTAATGACGCTGCTAACAAAAGTGTGTTTGTGTGAAACTGATTTATTCTAAATATTAAATTAATACAGATGTTTTTTTGATTTGTGGTTCCTCTTATTTAAAAAAAAAAACAACACAGTTTGTGTTGATGCTAGAGAGAAGTCTTGATTTTAACAAAGGCGGCTCTGAAAATCTGATTTTTTACGAGTTTGTAGTTTTATTTAATTTTTATTTATCACAGTTTTTGTGCTCATAAACGTTAGGCTTTTTAAATTTAAGTACGCTTTAAAGGGAGGCACTCTCACCAAAATAAAACACTGCTAATTCTCATTTATAGTCTTGCTCTTCTGTTAATTATCCAAAACGCTAAAAACATGTTCTGAACCAAAATATTTTTATTGGATTGTAGTCGCCTTTCTTCTGCGACTAGTTAAGTTTTTTTTTTTTGCTTGGAATATGAGCAGCAATGACGTCAGAAGACAATTTAATATTAGTAACCTTATTTGAAATGAGTAAAGTGGAACAGCAGTCGGACTCGGTTATTCAGTGCAAACGCTAGAAAAATGATGAAAACAAATTGTTTTCTACAGACTTTTTACAGAAAGTTTTTACAAATTATCAATTTGTTCACCTATTAATGACTTTGTGCTAAACATTGTGCACAAAACCTGAGTTTAATAAAATTGTGTTGTAGTGGATAATAAATATTTTAAAGTTAAAATTTCAGCCTCTGTTTTCAGTGTCTTCAGTTTCTTTCATCATATTCCACTCAAATATCTATGTTCTGTAAATAAATAACTTATCATTTTGCCTACTTTGTAAGCTTGTTTGTCCTACCATGGTGTAAATAAAGTGATTGTACCCTGTTCGGTTCGTGTTTTGTAATGTTGGCTAACAAAGAATGCAGATAACATTTTAGCATTTCCATTTGGTTACATGTATTTTACATGCAAACGTATTTTCTCATTTCCTTAACCTTTAAAGTGAGAACGTGTAATAAAACGCTGAGCAGAAACGTGTCACGTCAAAGCATTTTTATGATTTAAATGCTCACTATGTTTAAAACCTTAAGTTTTGATCCTTGTTATTGACCCAGTTGACTAAGTTTTGCTAAATCTGTGGTCCTTAATCTCCTGAGACCCAGGCTCCTCATATGGACATTGATTTTTTTTTTTTTAAAGAAAGGTGAAATTTAGTTTTTAGTTATTTGGACCTTCTGACCCAAATTTGCAAAGAAATATATAAAATGCAAAGATAAACCTATCGTATGACGCCATCATTTTATTTCTAAAACCGCTTCCTGTACTATGACAGAGTCTAGTTATTTACCTCAGTAGTTCTCAAACTGAGGTCCTCGGACCCTGGTGAGCTGGAGATCCGTAAAAATACAACTTTATTTTATTTTTTTTACGGGCACATAGATGTTTAACAACCTGTTAAAATACACCAAAATGCAGGAAATCTACTTTATTCAGAATTTTCTGGGTGAGGACCCCCAGCCCTCCATCACATTGGCCCACATGCTATTTGCGTTCTGGCATCAGTCGGTTTACAAACTGAGCCTGCTACTTGGTCTGACTGCTGCTGTTGTGATTCTGTTCAGTTTTATGTAAAGAGTTTTATGTAATATATTGAAGTGGCGATACCTTTCTGTTCATTAAGTGAATAGGTAACGTTTTAAAGTGTTTTTATACTGTTGATTTTCTCAAAACTAATATTTGAAAGTTTAAATTAATTGTTTATTAATTATGTGTGTCTTGAATGAAAATACCCCATGTTTAAAAGTATAACAATTGTATTAACACCATTAAAGAACAGGTCTTAAGTATTTATGCTACAAAAATATTTCCATTGCATTAAAGAGACAAATTGAAGACAATTACAGGTAGTCCCTGACTTACAGCATTTCGGACTTGCAGCCTGCCTCCCCAGTGACGTCATCACACCTCCCATTGACTTTCAATAGCTGCACAGTGCCTATTCTATGTTTTTTGAGGGTACTGTGTTAGCTAACTGCTTGGAAATACAGTACTGTACATGTTTAAGGTACAGAATGTACGCTGGTGTTGTGTTACGTTGAAAAAAAAAACGTGTTTAAAAAGCTGTTTACTGTTCTTTTTTCGACTTACGGCCAAAATCCGGACTTACATTTGCCACGTGTAATGAGTTCCGACTTAAGTTCAATTCGAGTTAAGTTCAGCCCGTAGGAACGGAACTCGAGCGTAAGTCGAGGACTACCTGTACTGTATATGCATTCATTTTTTTAAATCTTAGCTTCTCTTTTCTGGAATGGAAACTCTGCACCATAAAATCTTACCATCCTGAATTGAACTAATACAAAATATATTTCTCTGATGGAAATGGTCATTTGTTTAAAAAAATAGCTGCCTGAGGAAGATCACACGGCTTTAATTTGTCATCCTGGGGCAGTTTGTTTATTTACTCGTTTGTCACAGTTTAAAGTGCAGATATTTATAATTGTGGTTCTGTGGAAAGCTTTTAAACAACTAATATCTTACCTGTTGTAGATGTTTCTTTTTATAGCAGTTCATGATTTTTTTATTTTTTTTTTAATTAACCTTTACACTGCTGTCAGTTTTTCATTACAAAGCTGTTTAGGCAGAAAAATATTTCTAGAGGAAGTGTTACAGCTAGCTGCCACTGCCACTGTTTTTACAAGCAAATAATTTAGTCATGTGAACAAGTACGTTTTTTACAAACATATTTATATGGTAATGTAATTATTTTATAACCTCTTCAGTTTAACTGTATATAGCAATTTACATAATTATGGTTTTATCATAGACCATAAATATGTAGATCTCTGACCAGAACCCAAATTTTTAAACCAGAACAGGATAAAACTGTTCATTCATTCATTCAACCTTTATTTAGGCAGGTTAATCAGCTGGTCCCAGTACAAGTTTAAGCCCCACCCCTACATGTAAAACAAATTAAACATCGCCTGCTTAAAAAAAAAAAAAAGAAATATAGTTGAAATGTTTCCAGGTGGTCACTCATTACTATGTTCACGTTGCTGCTGTGAGTTCAGATGTCCATTTCTTCTGTTATGGTTAGCTGTAGTTAGACCTTTCATGTTTTATGGAAAGGTCTCCGAACACCCTCTGTGAGGGCATGTGAAGGTGGAACTTAAAACCCCACATCCCCAGTGCACAGACTCTAGGTCCAAAAAAATACCAGGACAGTTTCCTGCTGGCTTCCATTCCTAGCATTAAGGAGAAAGCAGACACCCTTGGATCATAATACATAGTCTATGGATTATATGTAAGCATATGTAGTAGCAATGAGCTGTAGCACATCCTGTATACTTCCAGTAGGAAAACCACATTTCTGCAGGAATTACCAAGTGCAATACTTGGTTTATTTACATAATGACTTTTTTACAGCAGTCCCTCATTTATCGCGGGGATCCGTACCCTGAAGCCTCGTGATAAGTGAAAAAAACCACGAAGTAGGAATAGTAGTGCAAGTAGTAAGTAGTTTTAGTATATGTATGTGTGTGTGTATATATATATATATATATATATATATATATATATATTTGTATGTATATGTGTGTGTGTGTAATAAAGGTCATGGACTCAGCTCTCAGCCACAGCTGCGGTCTTGGCCACACCCACTTCTCCTCTGCGGAATGGAGATCGACAGAGGAAGGAGGAGCTACTGCAGGTGGACGTTTCTCCTGCAGCGTGGGCTGCACACGGGTGCAGCAGGTGCAAAATTAAAAATATCTCATTTTAAATAAAATTCCATGCCGATTGTGCAACTTTGCAGATCGTGCAACTTTGTCACGTCCAATCTTATTTTGAAAAACCGCGATAGAGTGAGACTGCGAAAGACAAACTGAACTGTGCAGTAGCGAGGGACTACTGTAACGCTAAACTGACCGCCAATATTAAACAGTAGTCCACTTTGGTTTTGGCTCCACTTGGGAGTAAGGGACCACTAGCCTCTTGATCAAATTAAACTTTCTCCAAGCAGGGGTCAAACAACGATCTACAACAGGTAAGATATCTTTTATAATTTTACACTTCAAAAATCAAAATTCCTTTTAGATTTTTTTTTTATTTTTCACCACACACCTATCTGAAAATAAGAAATCCAAAGAGCAAAAATATTGATGGCTTTCTGGTTTGAATGTTAACATATGACGTTTCTTGAAATCTTAAGAGGAGTATAGAAGTAAAATGGAGGTGGTACAAGGATTAATGCTCATGCAAATATGAAAGCAGTTATAAATACTGAACTTCAGTGAGTTTTGCAGTTGGGTGAATTATATTGTTAATTACCATCTACAAATTATAAATAAATAAACTGAAGGATATGAACCTGGCCTTGTTGCCAAAACCCCAGGATGTGAGCGGAGGTTTGGCGCCGCTTCATGCACAGTAAAATTAATACAGTCACTTCGGCTGACACATTACACATCTTAGCATGACTTATGTCAAAACTTTAACACGCCAACACGCACTTAAGTCCTCGTGATCCAGCAGCTGCCTCTCGGCCTGTTGGAGATGCATTTCAGATGTGCCACATACTGAAAACAACCGGATCCTTTCACGTCCTCAAGAAACCCCCAAACCCAACACGAAATCGTGTCGACATGCAACCGGAGACAACGGTAAAGTGGACCATTTCAACGCTCTGAGGTTGTATTGGACTTTATGTTCACAGTTTGGGAAGAAGAGTGTGGGATTGGATGCTGCATAAAGATTTACAAAAGTGAATTCTTTCCCGGATAGAAGGCCTTAATAATTACCACACTTAAACCGTAAGCTTAATAAAGCTCACCGATGTCGGGGAGTGGAGATCAAACAGTGTCAAGTTCGAGCACTCGCACCAGCAAGTGCCAGGGGATGAAATTACAAAGATAGACTCCCTCTTTAATTAGAAATGTTTAGTGACAGAAATCCTTCCTTATCACCCACTCCCAACTACGTCACACTTTGCCACATTTTGTCTGAGAAAAGATCTTTATTTATAAAAAAACAAAAGAAAAAAAACAACAGTATTACCAGTTACATATGTCACTGAAAAAGCAACTGCTCAGAGCCAAGGCAGGTGTGAATGGTACATCATAATTTTACATGGATAGGCAACAGTACAAATATACTATGAGTTAAGAGTTTGAGAAAAAACAATGATTGGTCTCGTCTTTAAAAAATGGCTGTAAAAGATGAATCAAGTGGAACGAATTGCATAATGCTCACCCACAAACAAATCCCCACCCAAAATAAAATACAAACCAGACACAGAACGACAATAAATCTGACAAAATGTGCTTCTGTCCAGCTCCCGATTTAAATAAAAAACATCAGCTCTCCCAAAAATGTTGGCAAAAAACTTGAGACTCGAAGAAGCCTCCCAAATTTGTGTCGTAATTGCAAATCTGCCAGCGTAGACGTGTTGATGTCTTTCAGAGGATATTTATCCCACTTTTTTTCTAATTTGCAGACAACTATCAGAACTGTGTGTTTTATAGTCAAATAGGAACGATCAGATAATAGTGGTTTGAATGTAGTAGTGTTTGCTCACAGTTTAACATCTCAGTACCAGTTTCACATGGACTGGACAGATCTGCTAAATCCAGACACAAAAAAGGGGGGAAAAAACAAAACAGCTGAATTCTTTGTTTCAAATTCGGGAGAAGAAGACAACTTCAAAATTAAACTATGACACAAAAAGAGGCAGTGGGAACATAAAAAAAAAATTTAAATAAATGTCAACACAACAATGTAACAATGTAACATGTTGTGTCTGGTCTGTGCACGCAAAGACACGCTCGCTCACAAAGAGGGAAAACAAACGTCTGTATTCATTTTTAAACACGCGCAGCCACAGGTTTCGTTTTTGACAAATATACACACACACTTGTCCTTTTCAGGTCTGTGCTCATCCCACAGAAAATAACTCTAGACAGGAAAATAACTCCCAATATAAACATTCTCCATCTACAGGGCAGCGTGTCGGCACGTCCAAACGCTCAGCGGGAAGGGACTATTTAAATTAACAAACCAAAACTAACGCAGCCATCCCTTTTATATACAGCTTATACCCTACATAGACGTCTAAATACAAATCTGTCATCAGGATGAAGGTGTTGGCAGCAACAATCTGACCAAGAAAAGGTTTGACTTTTAACAATAGCACAGGAAAAAAAGCTGAACGACGAGTTAAATGATTGTCAACAAAGGTCATTGCCTTTACAGAAGACAATTATTATATATAAACTGAATATATTTCTGCTGCTACAATTGAATGAGATAAGTGTGTGTACATGTGTGCTGCACTGAAACTCTTTGCCTGCAGCACGGCCTCTTTGGAAGCCGACCCTCGTGTTTCGATCCCGTCTGTGTGGCGATAAGAGAGGAGGTGAAGAGGAAGAAGAGAGGAACAGTCCATGTCAGAGTCTTCTCTCCTCAGTAGCAGTGGTGGGGCAGCGACGGCCCAGTCTGGGTGATACAAACTATCAGTTTTTCTGCAGAAACAATAGCAAAACACAGATTAAAATCAGGTAAAGGACGTGGCTGATTGACAAGGAAAATACACGTTGCACACTAGTGCTGTCATAAATACCAAACTTTAAGTTAACATTTTTTATTCAAGCTGATAGAACTGTACATGGACACTAAAGTAAATACAGTGGTTTGAGAACCTTTTCCTCAATGAACAACTTCCTGCTTCTTTAATTGGTCCTACTACTTTCACATTAAATGGTTAATCCACTGTAAGGTGCTATTTATAAGACTAAGCTTATTACAGTTCCTCAGACTAAAGAAGCCCTTTAGATTAAAGATGAAACATTTCAACATTTTATTTTATTTTTTTTACTTTTTGTATCTGTCCAGAGGACCTGACTTGTTAGATTTTTCTATTTGGATTATTGAACATGCATCAGGAGACTTTCCCATCACTTCACCTGTTTTGCTTATGAATTGGTGTCTCATGCCACCTTTGAATCCATGAGCTTTTTATAGTTGTCTACCATTTTTATATATCTGGTTGCAAAACCTAGTTTACTCAAAAATGTGCAATTTTGTTCTTGAGAGGTTCAGTGCAACTCTGTCTTATAGCCCCTAAAGATTGTTTTCCCTTAAAATAAATGGAGTCATGCAGATTAATTTACAGAATGAGTGCTGAAAATGCACCAGACTCTTCTATATTCCCCCACTCATGCCCAGTCCATGAATACACTGGAGCAAGGTGCCAATTCATGGTAGAAATAAACTCATTTTACTGCTCAGTCACAGAGGCTGAGATTTTCTATTAAAGAACGAGCTGCCACCTAAACTGGTGACGTATTCAAGTCCAGCTTCATGTGACCTGATGTAAAAAAAAAAAAGATTTAATAGTTAAATTGCTATCATTATCAAGCTCTAAATTACCATGAAAATAGAAATGAATGTAGGATTTAACTATTCAACACAATAAATCTGTTTCTAAAGCAAACTGTGTGTTGAACACATCACCTACAATTTTTTTGAAAATAATCCTATAGAAGAAATATCACCCTGTTCAATTCAATTCAAAAATACTTGATTAATCTCAAAGTGAATCAAGTATTCCCAAGCCTGACTTGATTCCCAAAGGGAAATTAATTGTTGTTGTAGCTCATCTTTATTTCATTAGTGCAAAAAATGAATTAAAAAAAGAGGAAAAATATGTTACGAGGCTATAATCTGTCTCATATACTGTGGGTAAATATTGTTTTGGAGTTCATTTGAACAAATACTTCTCTGTCAGTAAGTTGGAGGGTGTTATTTTCATTGACAGAAAAAGTAAACATTATGTTATGAACATAGATTTTCCTGTCCAGCTAGAAAATTAAAATGTTTGTCAACGTTCTTATAGATAAATCGGAAATTAGAATCAAATAGTAAACCTGATCTGTGCATTTACTACTAAAACCATGACGAACAGCCTTGAAATCAGTTCTTTGTCTAAATGAAGGAGAAGGTGAGTTCGGTATATATAGGTCTATAATCTGGGTTTTATGATGTAATTTAATGAGTACAACTGCACAAGTGTGCTCAAAATCTTTGAATATTGCCTGGGTGAGGTGGGTGTAATAAATATTGTACGTTAATGTTAATGTATTTTTAAATTAACAAATACAGTAGATGCATTATAAAAAAAGAAAATCCACATTTGCAGCGTTTCATTTGTTGGTACATAAATCATCAGGAGAGTTTTACTGAGGCTCTGAAACTACATCCTGATTATTTGTCATATTGAAAACAAACCTACATTTTTGGAGAATTAATGTGTTAACATTAGCATACGTTGCTTTGAGCGAGTGCAGAAAAATAAAAAAAAAAGTGTTTTATTTTTATAAAGTTAAAAAGTTCTGGTATTAAGACAGCACCCGTGCACAACATCAACAACAAAACAAACATCTTATTTATAATCTGTATTCTCTGACTTCAAAGCTGCAGTGAAACACTTCACGGAGCACGACGCACAAGGATCACGTTACAGACTGCTGTAACGTCGCGTACAGCACAGAACATTTGGGTAATACAGAGATAAACACCAGAGTGGGCTTCCGTTTGTTTCAGTACACCACCGTGGACAAAATAAAAAAAACAAAACCACAGTTCATTTGAGGACCTGAAGTCACAAGAGAAGCACAACTTTTAGAGCACATGCAGGATTGGAGGTCAGTTGGACATACCATGCTGTTACATGCAGAGAGGGGTGGGGGGGGGGGGAGGGCTAACCATCGTAGGAGTCCAACAGAGGCAGGGAGCCCTTTCTGCCCCCATACACCCCTCGCTGAGAGACAACCAGAGAAGAAAAAGAAGGTGGAAAGGAAGTGAATGTGAGATAAGTGTCAGCAACTGAGAGGTTAAAAGTTCGATATCTGTGGGGATTAGTTCAATAAAGGCAGCGTGAGTGCAGCGGTGATGTAAAGTACCTGTAAAGTGTCTGTGGCATCATCGAGAGTGTGTCTCCTCTCCCTCTGGTCCAGTGTAGAGTAGGCCTCTGAGGGAAGATAAGAAAACAACTGTCAGCACGTTTATCAGGTTGTAAAACATTATTGATAAAAAATAAAGAGCAGCAGAGATAAATGGACTGACCAGGGCCAAGGTTGTTCAGTGGAATCACATCCCTCTTCTCTCCTGATTAAGAAAACAAAAGCAGAAATTTTTTTTTTCCCCCAAGTCTAAAATTATTTAAAATGTTGTGGAGGCACAGCTATTGTTCGTACCTCTGTCCAGCAGGGGCGTGGTGCTGTCCTCGTAGGTGCCGTTAGCTCTGGTGCTCGGACCGTTGGTCGTTGCGCCGCCGGGGTGGAGGTTGACCATGAAGTCCGACTTCTTCCAGCCGTCTTTCTCCAGCGGCCGACGCAGCTCTTTGTGAGCCCAAATGAGCTGCAGCACCTGACCTGCTCCTCGCACCTCACGATCCGAGCGCTTGCTGCAAAATACCCATAAAAATACAATTGCGCAATGCAGAAGCGTTCATCCTATTTAATCAGCGACACTTATAAAAAATAATGAAATAAAAAAAATTATTTGTGTGAAAGTACCTCATCAGAGTAAAATAAATAAATAAATAAAAAACTGCTAACACCTGTGTTAAGACAACACTTACCCATCCTTGTTAATAAGCACCAGCCTCTCAATGCCTTGTGAAGCCCTGAGAGTCTTTGCTGCTTCCAGATTAGTGCCCAACACCTCAGCGAGCGTGCTCAGTACAGACACCACTGTTTCCTCTGACAGAGCGCGCCCAGACTGGTTCTGGCCTCCAGGCAGGTTGGCCACGAGGGGAGGCACAGCATGCAAGCCTGCATGAGAAACATTCAAAGTGAGCAAGTGCTCCACAACGAGGGCAGGTTCTTCTGTAAATAAAGAATGTCTGACCTAACAGTTCACAGTTCCTGCCGTCGATGGCAAGGTTCCTCAAGGCTCCAGACATGGCCCGAACCACACGATCGTTACTGTGACCAAGTAGTTCTGTCATCATGGGGAGCCCCTTCTCCAGACGCACCATGCCCCTGATATACCGACCATACTGAGGAACACACAGAGGCAGTAATAAACATCAGGGTGTTGAGTCAGAATCACAAAGGTCACAGATCAAAAGAGAGAATCCTGCTCAGTGTTTCACATGTTAAAAGAAAACAGGCACTCACAGTCCATCGGCCGGCACACAAGTTCTGGATGGCACCAGCCGCGGCCTCGAGCACCGAGGGGTTCTTGCTCTCTTTGAGCAGCGACGTGTAAATGCGAACCACCTCCGGCTGGAACAGCAGCTCATAACCTGACATCAACAGAAAGCGAAGATTGTTGTTCAATTTATTTTTGTAAATTTCTGGCGGGGGTTTCACAGATAATTTCCACTTTACAATCACATTTCTGCGTCTTTCAGTCTAACTGGGCACAATTGTGCTCTCTCCACTTTATTCTGGTAATTTGGGCTTCTTTAGGAGTTTCAGCTACTTTTCAGCCATTTCTTGCTAAGTTCAGCTTTTCTTTAGCCTATTTACTAATTTTTCTGCTAATGTCTGCTTACTTAAAACCAAATTCAGCAAATATGTGTTCTTTCTGCTTTTTTCTGCTAATTTAGGCTTGTTCTTCCATTTCAGTTACATTTCTCCAGGTTTTTAATGTCAGCTGGTTTTCAGAAAGTTCTTTTGCAATAAGCAGTCACACTGCATTTTCACAGGAAATGCAATTTCTCTAGTTAAAGTTTAAATCCTAAAAATGTCCATTTCTCCCTGTGCTGCAGCAGCTTTGTGAAGGGTTACCCCTTTGATGTCCAGATGCACCGATCTGACTTGTCTTCCAACTTAAAATTCAAGGTATGTCACACCGTAAAATCGTCATAATCACAAAATTTTAAAAAGTGTTACGTTATTTAATTATTTTAGAACTTCTATGTTCAGTTGTTACAGTGTAAGTGATCAAGACGTACATTTCTGCTATGTGCTGCATCAGCTGTGTGAAGGGTTAACCCTTTGCTGTCCTCTTCTCTTGTACTACTATCCCTACTTCATGGTTTTTCACTTATCGCACGGGGGTCTGGAACCTAACACCAGCGATAAACAAGGGACAACTGTATATCCAAAACAACAATAACAATAATAATAATAATAATAATAATAATAATAATTGCATCCATTGACCTTTAGACAATTCTGGTATAACAAATCTGGTATTGATGGACTTCAAATTCCCTCAAATACCACCTTATATTAATAATTTGACTAAAAGAGAAAGTACAGGTTTAGAAGTGCTGACAGCTTCTTATGCATCACAAACATAATGAGCTCAAAATGCAATAAAACATCAAAAATATTCAAATTTTCTAAATTTTATATATTTTTTACCTGCTTGTATTGTAATATTGTAAGAATAATCAACTAATAATACAAATAAGATACCTCTGGCAGGTGTTGTCCTCTTTGGAATATCAATTTGATCAACGCTTCCATCGTCTCCATCTTTCTTCCCTGCAAATAAATAAGGATTAGTAAACTCAAGAACTACGGTACAACAAGCAGATGAAATGAGGGTGGAATGACTTTAAACATGAACATGCAGTCAGTGGAACAAGCAGCGTTAACATGCAGCGTTGTTTCAGTGAAAATGTTCATGCTCTCCTGCTGCATGTAAACCCATAAATGAAGAGCCTTGTTTCTCCAACTTCCACCTTCTGTTAGTAAAATAGATGATGGTTGTGGTTTTGAACATTCATGAGAACACCAAGAGGAAAACACTTACCTTTGGAAAACCATTCATCTATATACAGCAGAGAAAAGAAGAGATGAAGGAGGGGAGGAGGGAGGAAGAGGAGAGGGAAACAGTGGTAAAGTGTGAAAAACAGCAGCAGGTGCCTTCAACACCAGCAAGCTCAAACCAACCAACTGCTCAGTCTCTCAACAGCAAATGTCTCGAACACAGAGTACCTCTGGTTTTCAAGTCTGACACTGACCTTTGCCCTTTCGTGAGCCAAAGCAGCCTCCTTTGTGAGCTTGGGCTGAGCCCTGATTGAGAGGTGCAGCCTCGGCGTAGCGTTCACAGCCGGGGATTTCACGGTGAACCTGATACGACAGGTTCCTCAGGAGGCAGACACAATTCTCCACCAACTACAGGAAGAAGGGGTGAAAAAAAAAAAAAAAGGAGGGGTTATACACATAAGCATAAAATCGAATATGTAAGAAAAACCTACTGCCATTTCTGAAGAAGTTACCTTATCATCCACTTCTTTGCGATTGATTTGAGACTGGACGATGTACATCAGAGCATCCACCAACCCTGTGCACTCTCGCAGCTTTCGCCTGGCCTCACTTCGTTCTGAGCTCACATTTCTGTTGAACACAGTGGGAAAAGTTAACATATTTGCATATTTTCACTTGAAAAATAGTCATATTTCTTGTTGTTCTCATTTCTTTATTTTTTTTTTCTTATCCGCCGACCACTCTCATACCTAAGGCAGCCAGCCGTATTGGTCAAAGACACCTCCCACTCTAGGTGTCGTGGTTTGATGCTCTCCTCTGCCCCGCTGCTTCCTCGCTCCCAGCCCGAGTGAGGAACCACAACCTCATCAGCTAGGGCATGAAGGGCGTGGTCCACGATCTCCATCTTTACTGAATCATGAGATGAGAGGTTCCACAAGGTGCCTGGACAAGATGGTAATATTATTATTATGCAACAATTAATAAATTAACAAAAACAGAAAATTGTGTTTTTACACTCCAATGCAATTTAAGATTTTTTTTGTAATTCTGTATTGCTTTGAATTTCAGTTTTTCTCCTCCCCACTTCGTGTATACAGGTAGTCCCCGGTATCCGGCTTAGTTCCGTTCTACCGGCCCGGCCGGATACCGAAAAAGCCAGTTACCGGGACCGGCTCCCGGTGCGGCCGAAAACGAAACTAAAACCAACATGGCGGCCGTCACGTCTTTTTAAACGC
>JAVCKU010000182.1:13089729-13104467 GCA_032273985.1 Hypsolebias coamazonicus
ACCAGAGGACATGTTGTCTTTAGGAACAAGAGGACATGTTGTCTTTAGGAACCAGAGGACATGTTGTCTTTAGGAACAAGAGGACATGTTGTCTTTAGGAACCAGAGGACATGTTGTCTTTAGGAACAAGAGGACATGTTGTCTTTAGGAACCAGAGGACATGTTGTCTTTAGGAACAAGAGGACATGTTGTCTTTAGGAACCAGAGGACATGTTGTCTTTAGGAACCAGGGGACATGTTGTCTTTAAAAACCAGAGGACATGTTGTAAGAAGACATGTTGTCTTTAGGAACCAGAGGACATGTTGTCTTTAAAAACCAGAGGACATGTTGTCTTTAGGAACAAGAGGACATGTTGTCTTTAGGAACAAGAGGACATGTTGTCTTTAGGAACCAGAGGACATGTTGTCCTTAAGAACCAGAGGACATGTTGTCTTTAAGAACCAGAAGACATGTTGTGTTTAGGGACCAGAGGAAATGTTGTCTTTAGGAACAAGAAGACATGTTGTCCTTAAGAACCAGAGGACATGTTGTCTTTAGGAACAGAGGACATGTTGTCTTTAGGAACCAGAGGACATGTTGTCCTTAAGAACCAGAGGACATGTTGTCTTTAGGAACAAGAGGACATGTTGTCTTTAAGAAACAGAGGACATGCTGTCTGTTGGAACCAGAGGACATGTTGTAATTAGGAACAAGAGGACATGTTGTCTTTAGGAACAAGAGGACATGTTGTCTTTAGGAACCAGAGGACATGTCATCCTTAGGAACCAGAGGACATGTTGCCTTTAAAAACCAGAGGACATGCTGTCTGTAGGAACCAGGGGACATGTTGTCTTTAGGAACAAGAAGACATGTTGTCTTTAAAAACCAGAGGACATGTTGTCTGTAGGAACCAGAAGACATGTCTATAAAAACCAGAGGACATGTTGTCTTAAGAAACAAGAAGACATGTTGACTTTAAAAACCAGGGCAGCTGTGTTCTGCCACTTCCTGATGCACAAAGAGATCATCAGCAGCTCTGTTTGCTTCAGCACGTAATTAGAGCAATTTGTGCACAGGATGCTGAGATGGAGCAGACAGCTGCTGCAAACGAAGGGCAAAAAGTTGAGCTCAAAGAGACGCTGCAAAATCATAACAAACACGAATGTGTGCAGGTACTGATCTAAAACGAAACCTCAGAGCGTCCAGCCCTGAGGCTGAATATCTCAAACAGAAAAGCAAGAACAACAGGTCATTTAAATAATGACCAGAACAGTCAAATTAGAGTCACAAAAACAGACTTGTTGTTCCTGAGGGACCTGTAATTTACAAACCCACGCAACACGATTCTTGTTGCTTCAACACAAGAACATAAACCTGCTCACCAGATCAGGTAATAAAGAAGTGCAAAGAAGATATTCTCTTTAACATATAAACTTTTTTTTTATGAATCTGAGACGACTTGACAGTTTTGTTTTGCTGCATTCAAATTCAGTTTTAGTTGAAGCTGAGTCATTTTAAGTTTTTAATCCAGAAATGTTTGAATTTATAAACAGACCTCCTCCTGTAAAAGTAGTCCCCACTTCCGTTAAGATACATTTTAATTTATCGCAGTAAATTGGCAAAGAAATGCACCTTTCACTTAATCACCAATTCACATTTTTTGTTCTCTGGAAGGAACTCTTCCAAATGAAGAGCTTGTCTCTAAACTAACTGTCTCCAAACTTCCCAGGCACAAATGTCTGGATAATAATTACCAACATTCCTACAACGGCAACAAATCTGCTTTTGCAACAAAAGCTAGAGGCTGTTCACGTAGAATCTTTTGTTTGATTTAAAATCACGTGTAAAGAGCTACAGAAATGAACAGTGCAGTATTTTAATTGTTTGTTTTAACCTCATCTGACTTTTGAATCTGTCACACAGTCGAGTTTGGTTTACAGGAACATCTCAACATTTTATCTCTAGGGTTTGACTCGTGTTACATTTTTAAACATTACATTTTATTTAAGGTTTCTAATGCGTGACTGTGTTTTTGTTCAAACGATCACTCGAACACCAACTCCTCAGAGCTTAAACTTGATCATTTTCACATCAACAAAGACCTCTAACGCTCGCACAGACGTCTGTACGCAGGATTTTTTTTTTTAATTACTGTTTTAACAGCGAGGGGAAGGGATCGACAGAACAGTGGATGTAGAAGGGACGTCATGGTCTGTTAAAGAGAAAAAGATTGACTCAGATCAGTGAAACTGGTTTGTCCACAGGTTGAACTGGTAAATGAGGGTTAAGTAAAGGGAAAGACAAATCTGCCATCTGCTGGTTTCAGCGGATCTATCAGCTGCTGACGGGAATCTGCGTAAAGTCTCAGGAGTTGAGTGTGTTGTAGAAAATATGGGTGATTTTTTTTTTTTTAATATCTTGTACTGAGACTTCCGTGAACATTTCTAAAGTTTTTTTTTTTTTTATTCACTCACTGTATTTTTTTTATTTCAAGCTGTCTTTTTTTTTTTTTTCTCTTAAAGTGGTGATTATGATCAGCATCAATGTGCCTCACCAAAGGGAATGTAGCTATGGATATTAAATTTTATATGAAAGGGAATTAATTTTTATACATTTTTCAGCCTGACTTTTGTTAAACTGTTACAATATAAAGTTAGACCTACAGGTTTTTCTAAAAGTGCATATGTGTTTCTGTTTTTCTAATGTGAAATTATGTTGTACATTTATTTTACAAACATCGAGCTCTGTTGGAATAAAACAAAAAACTATTAAAGCACTGAGAATTATAATGTTTGCTTTTGAGTTTGTTGTTTTTGAGTTGGATGTTTTTAATGTACCGTATTTTTCAGCCTATAAGGCGCATTAAGCGAAACAAAACAGATAAGTCAAACTTTATTCAACTCATTCACAATAACCACATAAAATTAGTTTGCTGTCAGTAAACACAACCAGAATTAATACGTAAGGTGCGCCTGATAATAAGGCTCACTGTCAATTTTTGAGAAAATTAAAGAATTTAAGTGCACCTTATAGTCTGAAAAATACAGTACTATATTTAATCACATCTTTATTTGCACACTTCACATTAAAACTAATAAATTAAATAGTTTGTATGGTAAAACAATGTGTTGCATTACATTATTTAGTAATAGTTGTACAAAAAAAAAATTAATTATTTTGAGGTAGAAAAAATAAAAAGTGCATCAGCTCTTATTACTGATCCAATCTCGAGTCGGCACAAAGTTTGTCTCGAACGTGGAATAGCTGCAGAGTTTCTGTCTCCAGAGGGAGCTGTGCAACAACTCATGATGCTGCATGCTGAGTATGAGTTGATTAAAAGAAACACTAAGAGGAAAGCATAAAATAAATAGTATGGAATTTCTGTTTTAATTAATGAAGTGATGACTTACTGCATTTCATTAAAGAAAAATATATAAATGAAGTTTAAACCTGCATTTTTCACAGCAGTGTGACTTCTGTGGTCAGGTTTTTTTTTTTTTTTTTTAGAGCTAAAGAGATATTTTTAGGGAAGATTGTTGGGGGGGGGGGGGGATTAAGAAACCGAAAATAACGAGGACACCCCCACAGCATCTGCTGTGCCCCGACACATAAGAGCCCGAAAAAGACTTGATGCATCGCCGAAGCTTGGCCATGTCACAAGTGTGTGTGTGTGTGTGATCGCAGGTTCCTCCTCCCTTACATCTGTGTCACTGATGATTTCAGCCTCAGCATCTCACTCTATTTAAAATTTAAATAAACAAGGACAATTGAAAAAATAAGTTTGTCAAAGAGCTGATTTATTACAGGAATGTGAGTGTTTGGGCTAAATCTGTTGCAGAAACTGAGGATGTGGTTGTAACAGATTTTAAAGGCGCTCTCAAAGTGTGCCAAATAGATAGTTTTATTTGATGGGTGCAAAAATATGAGTCTCTTTCATTTATTTTCCATCCGCTCCTGGCAGCTAAAGGGAAAACGAATCATCCCTGAAACTGCATGAAATGTCTCCAGTCAGCTGAGCTCAGTTTCTACATGTAGCATGAAGTTAAACAGCTCTGCACTGGATGTAGACAAGACTCAGGGATGGAAATCACAAATCCTTCTACAAATTAACGCACGAAAGATGCAGACGTCTCGTTCTCCAGGAACAACAGGAGAGTAATAGTGACACAAAAAGACTGAGATTCCAAACCTTTTGTGGAGTCTGGAATTTAGATTTATCAACAGAAAATGAGCAAAAACATGAGGAGGAAACAAGTTCAGGGTTAATTTACATGATAGGACGGCAAGAGTTTTGTTAAACGGACAATAACAAAGACGGACCACCGTCTATCATTTGTGTAATGTAAATGGGGAGATATTTGGATGCAGTTAGAGGACGTGGAGTGAGGTGGAGGAGGATGATTCGCTGTGGTGACCCCCCAAAGAAGACGTTTAATTTATTCAATCAGTGTTGCAGTGGAAGAACACATGGCTTCAGGTGAAAGACTCTGCATTAATGGCGTTTATTCATGAATAACTCCTCTCTGTTCTGCTCTTCACGACAAACAGAACAAATCCAAACAAGCTCAGTCAAAACGTCTCTTGATGTACGTCCATCTGAGTTTAACCGAGACGACTTCGCTGCTTGTTCTCTGGCGGGTCCACCTCAAACATCACGTCCTCCACCAGAGGCCTGGGAGTTTGAAGGTTCTGTCCTAGGACTACGCTGTTCTGGACAGAGATCTCTGAGGCTGTTTTTGGGATCTGTTGGAGTCACTCTTATAGTTTGAGGGTCACAGCACCGACTGCTCCAGTGACCACTGGGACTACTGATGCTGGACTCTCAATTTCTGTATTTTTTTCTTTCAGCCCTTGGTATTTCTCCAGTTTCCTGATGTTACAGTCACTTGGGTTTGTGACATCAATCACCACTGCCTTCTTCTGTAGCTTGTCGACCTTCACAACGTCCGGTTTATTAACCACCACCTGTTTGTCAGTCTGGATCTGGAAGACTCAGTGTATTAGCCCTTCCATTCTCCAACACCCTTGGTCCCATTTTGACTGTGGGACCTCCAATCCACACTTGGCACAGATGTTCCTTTAGATTATTCCAGATAATAATGTTCCATGAATGCTTTGCCTGCCTGGATCTTACACCCTGCTGTTATGTGCTGGATCACCTCAGCGACATCTTTGATGATCTTGTTCTGCCATCATACGTCTGTCCTTCAGTCCCGTTTCTCTAGCAAGATTCTTGATCTCAGTCCCGTCTTTTAAGTTGTTTTTTCTGAAGCTGATATAACAGTTTTGGGTCTTGCATAGTTTCTTAATAATTTCAAAGCACGGCTTTAACCTTTTCTGACCCGGTAACCTTAAAACCTTCAAAAATGTGAACAGGCGTTTGTTTAAGTTGGTTGCAAACATGAACTTTACACATCGCGGCTTCTCTCCTCTTGCACCAAATATCAAATGATTCATTTTCTTGTAAACTAAATCTTCTCAAACCTTTTCTGTCTTTAGGGACACCCACATTTAGCGTGAATCATGGGTTTGTGTCAGCTTTGCACTCCGCTTGAATCTGCAACCAAAGATGTGTTTAAACATCAAACTCCAACAATACATTAGTGCAAATTAGCATCAACTTTTAGTCAGATGTATTAAACTCTCTGTTGGAACTGACGGATCAGAGGCTGGACTGTGGACGTGTTTTCTGTGAATCTAGGCCTTGCGCCCTGAGATGTATGTATCTGTTGGAGTGTGTATGAGTATGGTTGTGAGCTGGAGGGTGGACAGAGTCAGAAACATGTTAATTTAGGAGCAAGAACAGGAACATGCTGTGTTTACACCAGTTCAAACGCCACAGTCCCCATGAGTCATTTGGCCACAGCCGGCGAGTGAGAGGGAAGATAGATGGGAGGAGATTAGGGTGTGTGTGTGTGTGTGTTGATGCATTTATCCACCTTTTAACACACGTACCAATGATACATCACATCAAACATATAAACAAAATTACTATTTGGCTTGATAAATGTCGTAAAAGGAGCCCCAACATTCCCAAAGATGGAGGCAAGTTGATGAGGCAGCTGCTTATCTCTACTCCAGGGCCACTGTGAATTCATTATTCGACCACACACACACACACACGCGTGTGACCTTATCAGCTCCTTGCCCACCCCCCCTGCGGAGGCCGCCTGCTCACTGAGCCGTCCCACTCATAAGCCCACCGCCAACGACTCCAGACGCGCAATTTCAGATGACCTTCCATGGAGCAGGTTTTTGATGAGTCTGCGTTCTTTGGGGGAGCAGATGATGTGCATCACAGAGGACCTGGCCATGACCTGGACCTTTCAGAAGGAGAGGGGGTGGGGGGTGGGGGGACGCACTTGTGAGTAAAACCCGGCCCACCTTTAACCCTGACACAACTCTTCTTCACACGAACAGAAGACCTCCATCCCACATCCTACCCTGCACCATCACGTCCAGATTGTCCGCTCCACAGGCAGGTCCACTATGAGCTGTTAGTCAGAGCGGGACTCGCTGTCCTCTGTGGTTAAAGGGATAGTTTGGAGGTTTTAATGTGAGATTCCATGGAAACCAAATAAGCAGTAATGTTTTATCTGTTGCAGACAGCTTTTAATAATTTCACTTTGGAATAATGCACTTTTCATTGTAATGATGAGTTAATGACTAGTCAGAGCAAGACCAAAGGGGACTGACGCTATCTTGGGGGAAAAAAAAACTCTAATCTTAAAAATATAGCAGTTCATAAACACTGTTTTACAAACGTTTACACGCCTTACGCTGCCATTTACATAAAACTGTGGTTAATTAGTAGCACAGATCGCAGCAGCAGTGTTTTTCTGGATTAACCGTGATGTAGCCGTTTATACAATTAAATTAAAAAAATTAAATGGAGTTATTTTTAAGATGGCAGCAATCCACTTTGATCTTAAATCCACTTGTTTTAATTGTTAGCGCAGCAAGTCGTTCAAAATCAAACGTATTTGTTTCAAACTGAGCAGTCAAAGAGCTAGTGTGTGACAGGTAAGATGTTGATTGTTCATAACCTTTTAACCCCACTTTTTACCTGTTTGTTTTAGTTGCATTCATTAAAAAAACTACCATCCAACAGAGCACAGGATTATTTTTGCTTTGATAAATAGCTCATAAATGATGATTTATGAGTGATGAACTATAGTACGTACTGTACAACAGTTTATCTCTCTGCCTCACACACATCAAGCAACTCCATGTGTTGAAGTTGGCTCATTTAGCTCCACTACTGGGTTTCATCTTCATCTCGTTCTGAACTGTAGGCAGCTCTTGGCTTCTTCCCAAACCGGCCCACACTAAAAATCAGTGATATTTGGATTTTTTTTGTTTTTCATGCCAAATGACTTTTCCCCGCCTCTTATGTGAGGCCACAGGTGAAGCCCACAGAGAAGCAGAATCCCAGTAATCTGGCTTTTGTTGTTGTATCCTCCATCCCACCAAATCCTCCCACACTGGGCTTTGTCTTAAAGGAGACGGGTTTTTTGTTCTTTATAGTGTGTAAAAGCAGAATGATTTCCTTAATATTGTGAGAGCAGTTTAAATATTCAATTTAACATAGAAGACTTTTGTCATCTGTGCCTTTTATCATCTTCATTAATGACTATTAAATAATTAATCTCTCTTGGCAGGCGGTGATCACCATAATGAGAGTGCTCAGGTCCTCCCTCCCTTTCCTCTGCCTTTCTGGTCGCTTCCTCCTGCACCTCCTCTCTCCTCCTCTCTGACGTAGAGAGGATCCATCTCTGCCCCCGTCTGTGGGCGACCACCCGGCCGTGGATATAAGGGGCTCCCCGTGGCACTGCGCGTCACTGCGTGCAGCAGCAGCAGCAGCTCCTCGGGCACCAGAGCTGAACCCCAGCAGAGATAGCAGCAGGCAGGCACCTCCACGCCGCTCAGGCTAACTCGCTTCGGCTTTGGTTCGAGATGGAGACTCGCTGCACCCTGAGGGGCTCCAGAGCCCGCAACTTTAAAAGTAAGTGTCTCCATCTGCATGAGGAGGGGGGGTTGATTGTATCAGCAGCATCATTATTGATCACAATAATCACCATTTTCCATCTGAGACCCTTTTCTCCTTTTTATTTTTGTGGGTCGGAATTTTTACGCATTTGTGCGCTTTTACGCACAGACGCGTTCCATTCATTTAAAGTTGTCTTCGTTGCGCATCATGTTCAACATTTATTTTAAATCAAATGGATCTAATTTATGAAGATTTTTTTTTTGGCTGTTATAAGACCACTGTAATATAATATTTAGACGCCTTTGGAGTAAAATAAAAATCTCACTGGATGATGGTTTCAACATGAACTTAAAGCCACTGACAAAGTCTTTGTTGTAAAATCTAACAATATAAACAATATATTTCCTAATCTTATTTTAAGCATGAAGAGTTGCACACATTTCAGAGTTTTTAAACCCATCTCAGCTCACTTTTGCAGTAAATAAAGTTGAGATACGCGTCCCATTTCATCTCACAAGTCCCAACTCCTGCAGTTCTGACAGCTCAACAAGAGGTCAAAGGGTCAGACGGTGGAAAATCTTGCTGGCGGTGCATGAATGGAGCTGTATTACTATTTAATGCATGTACTTTTCCCGCCTTGGCTCCTCCTGCAGCAGCTGTTATCTGAGCTCTGCCTAAAAAGCTTCTGAATTACTGATGAGAACGGAAACTGATCTAGGGTTGCTGGTTGTTGTCCCTGCATGCAGCGATACACCTTTGAGTGTAAACAAGCATTTGGTTCAAATAGGCTGGGAACTGGAGAAATAAATGAATGTAAAGCTGTGACTCAGCGTCTTGTTTTTTTTATTTTTTTTAAGTTGATGTATTTGTGTTGATTTTTGAGTTGTTCAAATCTTGAGTTATGTAAGTGCATCTCTGACGCCTGTGTAAAGTGATCCGGTGGGAATGGGTGATTGATTTTTGTCTGAATTAAACATGAAGCCCACAGAGTTATGGCTGAGAGCGCAGCAGCGTGAAAAAGAATCACAACAGCAGCAGCTTGGACTGACGCGAAAGCTGAAACCGGCCTCTCGGTTCTCCTCTGTCACTCGTTCTCTGAAACGCATCGCAGCATTTTCCAAACCGCGTACAACTTTTTAATAACATCAATCATCTCCCTTTGTGTCCTCAGGTGGTTTGTCGCTGTGGCTGATTCTGTGGCTGGTGGTGGTGAAGCCGGGCGGGGTTTCTGCATGCCCCAGGCTGTGTGTGTGTTACCCCACGCCCATGACGGTCAGCTGCCAGTCCCAGAACCTCTCCACAGTACCAGCCGACGTGCCCTACGACTCTCAACGGGTTTTCCTGCAGAACAATCGCATCACAGAGCTGCGCGCAGACTCGTTTGGCTTCGAGACCCAGGTGACGAGGGTGTTTTTAATCAGTGTTGCACACTCAGGTGATTTATCAGCTTTTCATCTTAACCCAGGTCTCTGATTCTTCTCACAGGTGCTCTGGCTGTACGGCAACAACATCACGTGGATTGAGGCTGGAGCCTTCAGTAACCTCCGGATTCTGGAGGAGCTGGATCTGGGCGACAATCCCGCTCTGCGGCACCTGGAAGGTGGAGCGTTCAGGGGCCTGGAGAAGTTGCAGAGCCTGCACATGCACCGCTGCAAGCTGGCCACTCTCCCCCATGACCTTTTCCACAAACTGTACAGCCTGCAGTTCCTCTACCTGCAGGTACGGTCATTGCAACACACACACAAACAACTCTTTAGATCATGACGAATTGTTGCTTTCACACAGTGGTGTTGCAAAATGTATTTACTGACGCATCAGTCCAGGCTGCACACCCACACAGTGACGCTTTCGCAGCGCACACGTCAAAGCAGCTTCAGTCAGTTCAACACAACTTCACACAAACTGGAATAAATCCCCAAGATAAACGCAGATTTATCTCGTTTTATTTCACCGAATATTCATTTTCACAGAATCGGAGGATTCATCCGATAATGTATTCCGGAGAACATTTGCCCACACGTTTCCTTCAACAGCTGCAGGTCAAAAGACACAGAATCTCACACAAGATGTAGAGAAATAAATCCACCAGCGTAGACCAAGAAGATGTGGAAGCATCCGCCTCGTCAACCAGTATTAGAAGAAAGACAATGAGAGATGAAACAAAATAAAGAGGAAAAATGTAATTTCTTACAGTTATTGCTGCTGGTTAAAGTAAAAACCAGCTCAGTTTAAAACTGTCAAATGTCAATTTCTATTTCAAGTCCAACATAAAAAATGCAGCTTTGGAGAAATTGATAAATGATGTTGATTTGGCCAGTTTAGTGCACGTCATTGATGCATTTGGAGACCGCTCTAGAAAGACGTCTCTCTCTGTTTGTTTGTTTTTTGGCCACCTTCAGTTTTTGGCTGCTGGCAGTGAGATCTCAGCTCTCTTTGAAAACTGTCTTTGTATCAATTAGACGTTAGTTTCCAGCCAAGATATTATTCCAGGGAAAGCGTAACAGCAAAACCCCACAACCAAACAGTCCACGTCACAAACATAACGTCACAGGAAGAGAATCTTATTTTTATGAAGATTATGCTGCGAGGTATTTAGAACCTCTGACCAGTTTTTTATTATTTAATCTCATTCTCTACGTAAACCACTTCCAGCTGGTTTCAGTGTTTACAATGTGAAAGTAATATGGAACAAAGTGTGTGTGTGTTTTTTTTTTATATATATATAATTGTAGATTCAGCAGTAAATTAAACTGTAAAACACTGTCTCTGTTATAATTAATATAATTTTACAAATTAAATAATAAGTTTGCCCCACCAACCAGACTTCTTTTATTTTGGCTCTGCTGCAGGAAAATCAGCTTCACTTCCTGCAGGACGACCTGTTCTCAGATCTGGTCAACCTCACCCATCTTTTCCTGCATGGAAATCGCATCCGCGCCCTCTCCGAGAACGTGTTCCGAGGCCTGGTCAACCTGGACCGCCTCCTCCTCCACGAGAACCGCATCAGACAGGTCAACCGCCGGGCCTTCCGCGATCTGGGCCGGCTGACCATCCTTTACCTCTTCAACAACTCCCTGGCCGAGCTGCCGGGCCAGGCCATGAAAGACGTGCAGGACATCCAGTTCCTCCGCCTCAACAGCAACCCCTGGTCCTGCGGCTGCGAGGCCCGCCCCCTCTGGGAGTGGTTCCGCAAAGCTCGCATCTCCTCCTCCGAGGTCGTGTGCAGCTCCCCCAGCCAGCGTCGCGGCCAGGACCTCAGATTCCTGCGTGAGCTGGACTTTGCCCTCTGCCCTCTGCCTGACCCCGGCTCCATGGCTGGAAGCACCACGACCACCTTCAGCACCAAGACCCGTTGGTGGTTCTCCAAGCACAAGCCCGCATCTTCATCAAAGTCCACCTACCAGAAGAGCTCAGACACCTCAAAGACCTTCCCGTCCTATGCGGGAAAGCCTCAGCACGTCCCGAGGATCGCCCCGGAAACCCTGCCCTCCAAGTACGAACTGTCGGAGGCCGAAGCGGCGCTTCCCAAACTGGATCCAGAAGAATACTGGGCCAACTACGGCAATGAAGACTCCTCCATCCGCTGCTTCGAGCTGGAGTGTCCCAGCTACGACAGCGCAGCGTTCCCCTCCTCCGCCTTCACCACCACCCCATCAGCACTCCACCTCCTCTCTGTCTCCGTCGTGACATTCTCACTCCACCTCCTTTTAAGCTGAGCTCCTTTTCTCCTCCCAGAGCTTTCCTTTCCTCTATTTTCTCCTCCTGCTCTTTCTTATTTAAACTAAAAGCTGCATCTCGACTCCTTTCAGCCGCCTCCCGGAACGTCCGGGAGGCGGTGAAGCGCCAACGCAGGCGACTGACAAGGCCGCAGGGGGAGGTCAGACGAGACGAAGCAGCGATGGAGGTCGTTACGTCGTCAGGGCGGCTGCTTGTTGGTAGATCAAGCTTTAGAAGGCAGGAGCCGCATGATGGAATCTGACTTTGCAGGTAGAGAGAAGCAGAAACCCATCGTTTAAACCCTGGTTGATGTTCACGATAATGCTCGCAGCTGTAATCTCAGCTGAGTTAAACTGGGTTTGATGGTAGGTTTGGCACCAACAGAAAGACGTGAAGTAGAGATTCAGAGTTTGGTGTTGTCCCTGAGATACGAGCTTGTAAATAACACAACACCATCACTGTACAGAGCAAACTTGCTGCACTCTGTAATTTAAAACCAGATGCATTTGTATTTTCTTTACAAACAGAAGAGCCGTTAGATCGTTAACAAATGGCAGACTAATTAAACCACTTTCACTTGTTTTTCCACCTGTCTCTTTGTCTCCGAACTTGTTCCAAACTGAAAGACAATTAAGATATATGAGGAAAGTTAAAGCAGCAGAGCAGATACATTCTCCACACAAACTTGAGCTTCAGAGTCTGACTTTAGTGTTTTTTATGTTTTGTTGTCATTGTGAGTAGAGGTTTGAGGCAAGAAGAAGAAACTTAGTTTATTTCTTTTCAGGCGTGACTAGATGTCAAATGTTTTTCATATTTATTTTCTTCTCACTAAAACCATATCTGTCATCATGAAGCTGCACCTTCCTGACTCCGGTGTGTGTCACTGTTGTGTGTTTCTCATCAGACGTTTGTTTGGTTTGAGCCGAGCCTGAATCCTAACTGTGACTTTCTGAACAGAAACTACTGTGACGTTTAACTTTTTTACTTTGTTTTTCAATGGACTAAACTGTTGATGTGTTTGGTTTTATTAATAAAAAATATGAAACAGAAAGTGAGTGGGTTTTTTTATTTAATTTTTCTTGTTTAGATGTTTTTTATCTCTCGCTCGCTCGTTCTCTAAAAAAGTGGGAAACATAAATATAAGAAAATGAGCAATAGAAATACAAAGTATAAGATAAGATAAAACTTTATTGTCCACCAAGGTGGAAATTTTCCTTCAGCTCTCCAGTCATAAAATAAGTCACATTCATACAATCAAAATATTAGCAATTTGTGCATAAAATAAAAACACTTTGCATATCATAAATAAATGTGCAAGAAAACCAAAGATCTGTTTCGCATAAACCCAGGATAAGGGATTAATCTAAGATTCAGGCTTCATTCTGGTTTATCTTTTTTTTTTCATTCAGATCCCTGACCACTGATAAAACCGTAGAAACAGCAGTTAGCTTAATCCAGGCCAGATTAACAGCCAAATTTAGTTAATCCCGAAGATTTTTCATTACCCAGTTAAAATAAGCCCAAATAATAAATGTTATGTTGCATCGAAAACATCTAATCCATGTTTCATTCAAGTTAATGAATGCAACATTTTTATTATTTAGTACTGAAATAGTAAAAACATGACCCAAAATAAATAAAAACATTTATACAGTAATTGACTCTAACCATCATCAATTGCATCATTAAAGTGACTCACAGTGACAGCTGATAAACAGATTGCTGCTCATTTTAATGAATGCTAACAGATTTAGTTACTCCTCTGTAGCCTGATTTAGTGTTGATATAATAAATTAAGTCAGGATGACGAGGTTGAATTAAATTGGCAGCTCAGGAGTTGCACAAACAAATGATAATACTGTACAATAATCAGTGCAGGATAAAGTCCCTGATACAGTTTATTTTTTTATTTAGTCATTTGAACTATTTGTTTCAGGTAAAAGTGTCAAATCACTCGACTTAAATGTGTTTAAATAGTTGAGGGAGGCATTAAGTTGTCTGTTGCCTGCTAGGAACGTCTTCTGTGTCTCCATGTGGAGCGTTCTGGTTGTAGCATCTCTGCCTGAAGGAGCTCCTGCATTTTGTCCATTTGTCTCCACCCCCACACAAAACCCGTGCACACTACAGCAAACAAAAAACACTGACCACCATCGACTCGGAGAACATCCTCAGCATCGTCCTGCAGCTACTGAACAACCTCAACCATCCATTATCTTTACCAACTTCTTCCTTTACTGGTTGTGAGGGTCACTGGTGCATATATCCAGCAGTCACTGTGCGAGAGGTGCTGGACAGGTCTCCAGTCCATCACAGGGTCACATAGAGACAAACAACCATTCACACCTAGTTTAGTTTTTAGAGTCACCAGTCAGTGCATGTTTTTGGTCTGTAGGAGGAAACTGGAGTACCCGGAGGAAACCCTCTCATGCATGGAGAAGACATTACAAACTCAACCCAGATAGCTCCCCAGCTGGGATTTGATCCAGCAACCTTTTCACTGAGAGGCAACAGCTCTGCCAGTTGAGCCACCGCCCAACATCCTGCAACCTCCTCAGAAAATAGAAGTGGCTCTGTCCCTTCTTGTAGACAATAAGTACTGGTAATCCAATTCTGTTTGTCTAATTTAAATTATGTTCAATGTGGTCAGAAGGATTCATGGTTCTATTCTGTTCTATTCAAACTTTGTCTAAACTAATTTAGAGCTGATAAATTTAAGTGTCTGCTCTAAATCAAGGCCTCGTTTCAGAGTTTAACACAAAACATTGTGTTCTTCCTTTAATCATGTTAATCTTGTTTCTTAAACGTAGCGTCGGGTGTTTCAGATGTTTTCTCTCTGGCAAATAGACAAACACCAGCGAGATTCAATTAATTTGAGGGGTGGGGGTGGGGGGACAGACTAAACTGAGGCCTGTCAGAGGTTAAACATTTGACAGCTCGTCCTCTGGGTTTTAGGCACTGAGCTGTTGTTACTTCTATGAGTGTGTGTGTGTGTGTGTGTGTGTGTGTGTGTGTGTGTGTGTGTGTGTGTGTGTGTGTGTGTGTGTGTGTGTG
>JAVCKU010000182.1:13147713-13159069 GCA_032273985.1 Hypsolebias coamazonicus
GGGGGGGTTCTCAGAAATTTTTGAATAGATGAAATTTCCTACATTTTGGTGTATTTTAACATCCGTTTACCTACATTTGTAAACACTCTTCTGTCAAGCATCCTCCTCCCCTATGGCGGTTCAGAACCCGACTCCTCCATCTGTTGTATCGGCTGCGTGTGGGCTCCTGCCCACGTTTGACTGCCTGGTTATCTCGGCACTTACCCCCACCACTCTTTAGGGACGGAGATTTTTTAAGGGTAGAAGCGGAAATGCTACTTGAAGTGGCAGATCTGATATGTTCAGTGCTCGTAAGTGGCTATTGTTTAAAATTAGTGTTTATGTAAATATTTTTCAGTTTACATATCCAATTTAAGTTTTATTCATTCAACTTTATTATCAGTAAGCCTGAGATTTGCTAGATTCAAGCAGTTACTGGAACACACCTTGTCAAATTAAGAGTTCCTGGATCCTGTTCCTGCTCAAATTAAGCCCCGCTCTTGCCCGATCGAGTTTGCAGTCCTGACGTTACTCCTGTTCCAGGACGAGTCAGTGTCTGAACCTGCTGTCAAAAATAAACCTGAGCTGTTAAATATAAACCTGACTTTACCTTTTCTCTCCTGATCCAGAACCGCCACAGTCCAGACCACCCGGGCCTCGCTGGATCACAACCCAACAGCAACAGCCTCAGATAGATGGAGAACCCCTCTGTGTTTGAGTGTGTGCTTTCTGTAAGAGGATGTGTGTTTTATAGATGACTGTATTCAGATTTGAGAGCGCAACTGACTGCTGTGTGTGTGTGTGCGTGCGTGCGTTTGTGTTACAGAAAAAAGGCAACTCATTTTATTGTATGTCTTTAATTTTGTTTTTGACCACAGCAGAATTAAATAAACTTTGATTATCTTAGTTTGCAGCATCTGAACTTATTTTCCTAGTTTTAGCTCATGTGATCAGATAAAAACACACAGATAAAAACAAACACTTCCGTGTTTACACTTATTTATCTATCAAGCACAGGAAGTGGATGTTGACAGAGTAAATTCAACACTTCAACGTCGATGACAGAAAATCTTTAAAACGTGCTGCAGAAACTAAACTCTAAACTTTTAAAAACATCTTGATGTCAGATTATACTCTTGAAGTAGTTTAGTTTGAGGCATTTTGACCACCTTAATGAAATCTGAAATGCAGCTCAGGTCAAAGAAAACCTTCAAGTGGCAAACTGGGAAGCCCTCCAGCTGCCAATGAAACACGTTCTGCTTTGTATAAAAATACAAACTGATGCAGAATCAGAGCCAGTTTGAACCAAAACGGTGCAGATTCTGCTGGACTGATGCAAGAGGTTCTTGTTTTCTGGTTCCCGGCAGCTCTCCTGAGGTCAAAGCTGCACTTTGACCACTTTGGTTTACAAAGAAAAACAAAAAGTTTGGCAAAGACTGAAGCGAACACACTTCACAGAAATACTTGTATTTAAAAACAACCTAAGACACGAGAAGCTGAACACACTTAGAATTTACATCCCAAACCAGGGGAAAACGTGAAACCTACACATCAAAATCTACATTAAACAGACTTAAAGCATCTCTTATGTACAACCAACATGCACCAAACGCATGTTGCCACTTCTTCTCTGCAGCTGGTTGACAAGAAAACAAATTTGTTTTAACTTGTGATGTAAAGTTATGCCTTAAATCGATGAACTGTGCACACAAATATACAGTAAAACCAGAATGTACAGAAACACCTATTTACAACAGACGGTTTGCTCACTTACAAAATTTTTTAAAAAGATACAATCATCCAAGTTCTTTGTAATAAACCTACAAAATAATTTTCCCTTTTCGTTGCTACTGCAGCTAGAATAAAAAAAAAAATACACTAGTTAATTTCTGTGCATAAACGTGTCGCACAATCACGTTTTCCTAAAATCTTCCTATAAATAAGTACAGAAACTTCAGGACTGAGTTTTTCCTGCCTCATGGAAACATGGACAGAAAACAGCAAAATATCTCACGAACCACTGGACGGACTTCATCGAACCTTCAGGAAATATTTGCTGGATGTGCATCAGAAAAAATGGCTACAACTCAGTCAGTTTGACAAATAGGCTAAAATCGGACGTGGTGGTAGCTGAGAGTCCGACGCACACTCTGAGCACGACTTGAGAAAAGATATTCATAAAGTTTGACCTGAGCCTCAACAGCTCCGACCCGTCGCGAATGATGAGCAAAGTCTAAAACTACCGTATATTCTTTCAAGGAACGCTGGACCTTCAACCCTCCAGATTTTAACCCAAGGGCAGCAGGAGGGTTCATTTACTGCGTTTCTGTATATTAGAATGAGTTTTCTAAAAATTTGTTGCAAACACGATAAAAAAAAGGAACAGGAGGTAGACGTTCTCAACAAGTCGCCTTTTTTTTGGTGTGAGGTTGAAAAAGGTTTAAGGTTTTCTCTTAGCGTTAATGTTTGAACTTGCATGAATCGTGTTTGTAGAAATAAAAGACGACATTCATGCCTGTGAAACCGCACAGATGACGGTTCTTTGGTGTTATCGCACAGTTGTGACGATTGTCGGAAAACTACACAAAAGTATTTCAAGTACTCCGATATTTGCGTTCTGTTGAGGCTTATGGCTTTAACGGACACTTGTTTTTGGCTCTTGGGTCTAAAAACACACTAAATAAACAGCAGCAGCAGTGGATGACCAAATTACATTGAAACTCTGACTCCATACGGTAAAAAAACAACTTGGTTTAGTTCACAATGAGCAAAATGGACACCAGCAATGACTGAATATGAGTAAAAATAAAAACACCTAGCACTGAGTAAGAAGCTGAATGAGCAGACTGCTGGCGTCCATTTTGAAGGCACCTACTAAAATAACTCAGTTCCTCTGGTCTTCGGCTGCGTTTTTCAGGCTTCGGCTGCGGCGAAGCCGTTGCTGTGAGGCGTGTGGCCGTTGGCCTCGCTGACTTTGAGCAGCTCCTGAGCAGAAGGTCGTTTGGGCTTCGTTTGCTTCTGGAGGTTCCTGCGGTGGTAGAACAGGTAACCCGGCAGCAGGTAGCCACTCAGAGAGAAGATCAGCAGGCCCAGGTGGATCTGATGGAAGAAGTGGGAGGAGTTACAACCACACTCAAACTGGTTGAATTTTAACAAGATAATTTAAGAAAGTAAAATATTTGCATGTTTAATTTTTTTTTTTTTTTTTTTACAGAAAAAAGGGGTTTTATTTGCACATGTTCCTTGTGATGTTTGGTTTCTGTGTTTTGTCATTCTCAGTAGTTTTTTCACAGTTAGCCTCTTCTCAGTCCTGCCACGCCATCTATACCTGCTCCCTGCTTCACCTGTCGCAGCTGCAGCCACTTCTCTCATCAGCTCTGGTCCATAGAACCCTTCATTCTCTCAGTGGAGCATTTTGTGTTCTAAATGCCACGTTCGGGGGGCGTTCTGTACCTTCGAGGCTCCTGTAAGGTTTTGGTGCCACAACAGACTTTTGGTTTATTCAACGTTTACTTCGGCTGCTCGCGTTCAGTCTGCGTTTCTGTGTTCAACCTCGTTCAACAGAGACACAGAACAAGCCAATAATTGAAGTTGATTTAAGACATGTCAATTTCTTCTCTGTCTTGTTCTGACACAGGTAAGATAATCACTATTAGAGGACAGAGGTGAGTAAAGCGGTTGCTGAATACAAAAATAATCCTCATGGAAGGAACAGTTTTTTTGTTTTCTCGTGTTTACCAGCTCAGGACATGTTTGTGTTGGTGTGAGTGCACCTCCTCACCCAGAAGGGGTCGCCTTTCAGCTGTACCACCATGACGATGAAGAGCGGCTGCTGCAGCAGCGCGACCACAGCGCTGATCATCGACTGGAGGCCTGTCAGGGTCCCGAAGTGGTTGGACGGGTAGCTGTGAGAGAGAACAATCAGACTGAGCTCAAGACTCAAACATATTTAATAAAACCACTGTGCTTTAGTTCATTGTGTCAACATGTATGTTATAAAATGATAATTACAGCCAGATAGTTTGTTGTGTACATGTAGCTCCAGGGGGGAGTCATGGTGTCATATTTACTTTTTCTACCACATCTGGTTGCTTTTATCACATTGTAAAGCCCTGCTGTATGTCAGGTGTTTATAAGGTGGTAGAAAATAACATGAAATGAGTCAGAAAAGAGTTTTACTACTACAACTTTAATATTTACAATTTAAACCTCATAAAACTCAGCTATAAGACTGCTTTGATGTTTGCTTTGGGATTTAAAGAAGAACACAAAAACTTTCCATGCCTAATGTCACTTGTTTGGATGCGAGTGACGTGTCGGCGGTGCGGGACTCACACAGCAGCGTACAGGCCGCTACAGCAGGAGTGGATGAAGCCTCGGACCATAGTGTGGAGGATGAACGACAAAATCTACAGGGAACACAGGAACAAGGGGAATCAGTAGGTTCAACTGCTGGGACCTGTTGATCCCTGCTGCTGCTTTGTTAAAATGACCCGTGAGGTCTCGGTGGTAAAACAGTGGCTCTGTGGGTCACTTTAACCCAAGGGCAGCAGGAGGGTTTATGGCAGACTGGTTCAAGGTGTGGTTGTACCTGCAGAGGCAGGTTATCGATGAGGCAGCAGATTCCGAAAACGACCAGCAGCGAGTTGGTGAAGACGAAGGCTCTCATGGCGTTCGTCAACTTCTGGATCTTTCGGTCTTTTTTGGGTTTGCTGCGCAAAAAGAAAACACCGGGATGAAAACGTTCACTCGATGTGAAACCTTCCCTTTACGTCGTTCCCCAGTTTGGCCTAAAGCCGTTTTGCCGAACGCACCTCTGCTCCGCCCCCGAGGCATCGCACTGCTCCTCTTTGCACGCCTTCATCTTCCAGTCCATGATGTAGCCGATCAGAGGACACGTGACGAGGCAGAGCAGCTGCAGCGTGCCGAAGATGGACGAGTAGAAACTCACTGAAAGAAAACGGTTTTTAGGAAAACGTGAAGACGGCTGAAAGACGCCACATTAAAGAGTTCAACTTCCTGCCGTGGCTCTGCTCACCTTGCTCTGCCGACTCAAGGACCTCCTCATCAGATGCTGAGAAGTAAACAACAACAACTGAGTAACGGTAAAACACAATCCAGGAGGACGAATCAGGAGTTGTTCCAACTCTTACGGTGCTCTTTTCCGTGGGTAACCATGAACTCCAGCATCTTGTTCATCGCCCCCATGAAGAAGATGATCCTCAGCTGGGTCATCCCCATCGTCACCAGACTCCACAGGAAGATGGGGGAGATCACAGACCGGCGGAAAGGAACACTATCTGAGAACAAGGAGGAGAACTTGTTCATTACAGGTTCTAGTGGGCACCAGTTGTACAAAGCAGACAAAATTAGCAAACAACTTTGTGGATTAGAAAGCTGGACTTCACGAGTTCCCTGACTCACTTTGTGCAGCCTCAGGTCCGTTGGGGAGCTTCTCCATGGAGCGTTGGACGTCTCCGTTTTTCTGGCTCAGACTCTCCCCTGCAGCCTTCAGCTCAGACGAAGGCTCTTCCTGCAGCGTGAGGAACTTGCTGCCGTGTAAAAACATGGTTTGGATGAGAACGCGGGAAAGAAGAGGCCCGGAGGGCGGGGTCATGGTACCGACCTGTAGTCCACCTCGTGAGAGGACGGGAAGCCTTCTGCGGGCCAGTTGATGAAGCAGTTGATGAAGACCAGGCCTGCGACAGCGGCCCACACCCACATGATGGCGTGAAAGGACACGCCTGCATCGTAGATCAGCTGGGAGGAAGACAAAACTGTTTTACTGATGTTCGTGTTTCTGCCGTACGTCTGCCATGACTTTTATAGTTGTACATCTTTTACAGGTTTTCAATTATTTCACTTTATTTACAAAAAAAAAACATAATATTTATTGAGCTCTCCAACTCCTTTAAAAACTGTTGTCTGAAGACTACTTCAACAAACTGCTCTGTTTATTTATTTATTTTTCTCCTTTAAGCTACAATATTGCTAATTGTAGCTTTAGCTATGGTTTTGCTGATTTAGCTTCAGCAAAGGTTTTGCTAATTGCAGTTTTTAATAAAAGTTCAGCTGATTTTAGTTTCTGTTCTGCTAGTTTAAACTTAAACAACTCGTTCTTTAGCATAACTCAAACATCCAGCTTTTACAGACAAAATATAACTTCTCTCATTCAGCTTGTTGCCTTTAATGGCTCCCTCTGTAGTTAGTTTTAATCTACCAGACCAAAGCAGAATAGGTTTTAAAGATAATACAAACATACACATGCACACACATGGGGAAGAAGCTCATACAGACACATTGACGGAGCCGAATGGCGGGTCTGAACCTCCAGAACCACCTCGATGGTCGTCTGTTGGTGTGATTTACCTTGACAGCAGGGAAGGTGACGGCAGAGGAGGCATAGGAGCCGATCATCAGAGACATGATGGTGGAGCTCAGGGAGCCGAACATGTTGGGCAGCTGCAAGTGAGCACAGAACACAAGCTGTTGGTTTTCAAGCAACTTTGACAAGTTTATTATTACAAACTGTAAAACTCAGTCTGTGGGGGTTTTTGTGTTTGTGCCACATTTGACCAGCAGGGGGCGGTCAGCTGCTCCATAAACCTGGCAGCTCACTGAAGCTGGGCTCAGGGTTTGGACTGGAGTGTCGACAGAATATAAAGACATTTATCTCCATGTCTGAGAGGAAAAATTCAAGTCATGATCTGTCTTAATGTTCAAACACAAACTTCACTTAGACACTGGTTTTCCAGAGTCCCAGACTCCAGAGTCCCTTCAACCTGCGTGACACACGCCAAAAGGCCCACGGAGGCTGGCACCAAACACATGACACGTCAGGTTGACCCGTTTCCAGCAGTAAGGAGCTTAAGAAAACTAACAATCCACTGTTGCTGGCAGTAACTGAGTGTCCTTTGAGTTTTACATGGCTCAGTCGTGATTAGAAAAATCACATGTGAGGGATTGTTAAGTGCACGCTGAGAAGCTCGCTATTCTGGCTAACGTCACCTGATCTCCGCTGTGTCAGGGGTCATGGAGCGGTTAGGACTTATCTCAATTAAACATATTTCTGACATCAATGCAACTCTCAAGCCCTTTACATGGAGGGTGCCAGGGTCTGATTAACAATGGGAGAAATGGGACTCGATGTATGAATCCAGGCGTCAAAGGACACAAAGAGCATTTATTATAAAGAGTTTGGGAACACTGTCACTCTGGACTGAACACAAAATGCCTGGCTGAGGTGCAGGCGCAACTCTACTGAGAACATGAAAAATTAACCCACAAGGTATGTTATGTATTCATACACATATGGGTATGTCCATATGGATATGTATAAATACTCATCTACTCACCACATTCATGTTCAGGCTGCTGCTTAATATACAGTATTATTTTACATTTAGTGTTTAGCACATATCTTAGATTCTTGTATACTGTTTCTTTTTATACTCCCATTTTATGTTTTTGCTATTTTTTTGGCATAACTGGGACAGTGAGTACACAATTTCATTCCATCTCATGTGACGCAAATGACAAAGAACCTTGAACAAGGAGTCAGAACACAGGAGGATCTTTAAAGGGTGGAAATTAATGAACTAAACTGGAACCATCAGGGACAGTTAACTGGAGAGGAACACAATAAGCTGAAAGAACACAACGATTCTGAAAACACAGAAAAGGTAGGAGCACAAAAACCCACATCGTGACAGGATCCCTCTCTTTTAACATGTACCTCCTGACACCCAAAACCCCACCAACAACAGATCACGAATAGGAGGCTAAGAGAAACTCTCCAAGGTGGAGGGACCAAAATAAAACGTGATACCACCTCACCAGGAAATAGTCTGAAACACAAAAAGGCACTAGACAACCACTGAGAACCTCAGCCCTCCGGCTGGAAAACCTCAGGCTGAACGAGTAGGAGACAACCTTGGACTCGTCAGGAAACGATACTCAGCGAGACCAGCTCCTGGTCTCCTGTGCTCCCACATCACGACAGAAGAACAAACAACTCTGACAGTCGGGGATTGTCTGAATGTGCAGCAAAACCGCTGGCATAGCCCTACAGAACCTCACTGACCTACACAAGGCGACATCAGCGAACAAGGCCAGGCTGATTCTGGCAGATCCTGATCATCCACTCCATCTGGACGCAGGTATCTGCTGCCCAGATGTTGGACGAACAGACTGAAAAACTCAATCGTCCCTGCAGCGATCAGGCTTCTCAACAAACAGTGATGATTTCTGTAGTTATATTAATGTCTTTATGTCTTGTCTAGTGTGGATGTTGTGTACCTACTGACTGTGAAACAAATTGCCCCTTGGGGATAATAAAGATTCTTGAACTTGACACACCTGGGAAAGTGTTTGGTTACATCCAGCAGCCATGGAGCAACACTGGTATTTATTTAGACTCAGGTTTGAGTATTAAATAGTCAAAGAGCAGACAGCTTTTATGTCAAGAATAAAATTAAACATCTGCTAATAGTGATAACACCGAGGACTGCATGTTCTAAGCTAGAACATTAAACAGAACGCTAGACTAAGTAGTTTGGAGAAACGTCAGTACAGAGTCTAATCCTCTGTGATCCTCTGTTAATATCAACACTCTACATACAGCAGCTTACCTCTAACACGGATCTAATTTATCCTAAAAGCTGATCAAGCAACGGAACCTGACTTTGTCTTGTTATGAATTCACTCCATTTCAACTAAAGACGTTCTGTATTCACAGCTGACGCACGGCCTCGAATGTCATTACGTTCAATCCAAGCCCAGCACATTTATTAAAAAGTTCAGTTCGGGTCGTGTTTGTCACATCAGTTAAAGCAACATTCTGGATTTAAGAACTAAAAGAACACAATACTTCATTTTTGGCTCTAAATGTACTAAAAACATCAGAAAGAATTGGAGCAGAATTGGCCTCATCATAAATGTTAAAGAATAAAAAGCACTCGTCATAAATAAAAGACTTGTTAGGACTGAGTGTGTCGTCATTAAACCTTTTGTTTTATGTCTTTTCACCAGGAGGCAAGACGAGTGTTTGTGTGTCTGTTAACAAAATATCATGAACCAGTGGACAAATATTAAAACTCAAATCAATCAATGGATGCCAGTCTGCAAGTGGAGTCAATCCAATTCAAGATGGCCGCCTGAGAGTCATTCCCAACACAGACCATGTATGCTGAGGGTAGCATAAAACTGATGGAGACTGTTGGAAACAACAGTCAACTATTTTTTGTTGTATTTGAGCTGCCATTTATTTATTTATTTTTTTAATAGAACTATGACCACAGCTTGTGAAATTGTGTTACAGGCCACACTTTGTTGCCTGCAATGAACTCCCCTCAAAGTTCAAATAAGACTGTACAAGTCGAGGAAACCGAGAGCCCCCGTCGTAACCTTTGACACAATCTGGAAGCTTCCTCGCAGATGTTGTTCACAAGATGATCTCCAGCAGCCGCTGCTCAGTGACATGCTGTTAATATTATTATTAATTATTGCATTTTTTTCATTTATTTTTTTATTTTTTTAAGAGGGAGTGAGGCGCATAGGTTAGAGAAGGTGGGCCTGTGATCAGAAGGTCGCCGGGTCAAGTCCTGGTACAGACAACATCAAAATGGAGGTGGGAATGGTCAAACACCCACATCTGCCTCCACCCTCATTTGCCCCACTCTGGGCCCTTGAGCAAGGTATTTAACCCCCATCAACTGCTCCCCTTGGTGCCCAAGATGGCATCTCTCTGCTCCACACAGAGGGCTGTGGTAGCTCAGTGGTCTGTGGTTGTGTCAGGACTGAGCAGCCGGCATAAAAATAATTACCAAGTCTTCGTGCGGCAGTTGGCTGCGGTGACTCCTGAAAAAATGGCTGTAAGTCAGTTTGTCAACACATCATCTCCATCTTGAACCACAACCAGATCATGGAGGCAACAAGTCCAGGAGAGAAACTCAGATGTCTCTCTCCTCAGGAACCCTCTCCGGCTCCTCCTGGGGGACACCAATGTGTTCCTCAGGCCAAAGAGGATACACAACTCCTCCAGTGAGCTCTGGGTCTGCCCTGGAGTCAATTCCCAGGGGGACATGCCTGGAAAACTTCTAAATGGAGGCGTCTTAATCAAATGAACCACCTCAACTGACCCCCTTCGATGCAGAGGAGCAGGAGCTCCACTCTCAGCTTCCCTTGGAAGACAAAGCTCTTCACCCTCACTCTGTGGTTGAGCCCGGCTCATTTCAGCCACTTGTATTCAGGATCTCATTCTTTCGGTCATGATCCAAACCTCATGACCACAGATGAGGGGTTGAGGCAAAGACTACCCCCTGAATGCTTTCCTTCAATGAATGCTGGACTTTTAATTTACAAAGTCTCTGTAAATTTAAGCTTTAACGGGTGGAATCAAGTCTCCATCACTGTTAATCTGATGACTCAGTTTGTTCAGAGACAGACAGAGCTGCCAGCTGAGAGTTTTCCAGGAACATTAGAGTCCAATATCAAAATTCCTCAGGATTCTTTAGGCTTTAGAGTCAGCAGGATGCAAAGAGCTGTACGTAGGTGTCAAGTGTGCTTTTTCTATGAACGTTGACATTTTTCCTGTGAATGTGTGAGAAGGCCTCGGTGCAGCAGGCTGTGTGTCTGTGCTGCAGTGAGAGCGCACACCAAATGGTTTACAGGCAAACATGAAGAAGAAAAAATAGGTTTTCCTGAAGATCTTAAGAGGAGAGTCCGACTGCGGGAGAGAGAACAGCCGTCTTCATTCACAACTTCCAAGAATTCTCAGATTTCTCACGGCTGTAAGCTCGAAGCTACAGTCTCTCGTCTGCAGAGGTTTGAAGAATTCATACGGGAGGGGTTTCTGAGCACACACAAGTTTTTGTCTCCGTAATGTGAAAGCAGGGACAGGGCCAGCTCTCTTGGTCATATTTACCTTTCACGAGACATTTTAGAGACCCTATAAAAAAAACAGTTCTGAAAATGTTGGGACGTTGTTCAAAACTGCAGTAAAAACAGGATGTGGTGATTTGCAAACCTCATCGACCTGTTTGTTATTTACAACGGAATGAAGCAATATCAGATGTTTGAGAACTTGTACCATTTGTACCATGACAGAGCTTAAACCACTCTAAACTGGGTTTGCAGACAATGACTTGTAGACGTCTCCCTGAGTCCATGCAGGGATGTCCAGGACAGAATCAGACTCGTTTTGATGAAGGACAGTCTGAGGGCCTGAAGATCACGTGCACTAAATACTGACATCAAAAAAGGTTCAATACAGAAACAACTGGACTTTATTTATAATAGGAAAAACGTTTCGCTCTCTTTCTGGAGAGCTTTTTCAATTCAAAGAAGCAGATTTGAGAGTGAGGTTATAAGGACTGAG
>JAVCKU010000182.1:13173817-13181317 GCA_032273985.1 Hypsolebias coamazonicus
CTCTATAGTGACAATAAATAATAATTTATTGAACAAAACAAAATGCTGTCGGGGCAGCAAATCTTACTTTAAAGATGCTACGACAGGTGGAGCAGATACAGACCATAACACCGTGGAAGGATAAAGCCCGGATAACAAAGGAGTGAAAACACCCAGTTTAAACGTTGATACTAATGAGACAGTGAGGAGCACCTGAGGTGATTGGAATAAGAATCAGCTGTGGATGATGACACGGAAAACAGAGGTGCAAGAAAACAGAAACAGAACCGTGTCACTTAGATCTTTAGCGTGTTGTTTTAGCGTTTGTTTAGCGTACGTCGTGGTGTATATCTCAGATCCTTGTACACTGTTTCTTTTTATACTTTATATTTTTGCTAATTTGGGTGTAATGGGACCTTGAGTACACAATTTTGTTCCACCTCATGTACCACATGTGATGTTTTAATAAATATTTACTGTGTTATCGTCTGAATATGAAGCACTTTTTGTTGAAACGTTCATCCATCCATCCCTCCATCCATTATCTTCCCGAAATTGGGTCATGGGGCAGCAGCTTGAGAAGGGAGGTCCAGACATCTCTTTCCACAGCCACCTCTTGCAGCTCTTCTGGGAAGATGCCAAGGCGTTCCCAGGCCAACTGAGAGACTTAGTCTCTCCAGTGTGTTCTTGGTCTTTCCTGGGGTCTCCTCCCAGTCGGACATACTCGAAGCGCCTACCTAGGTAAGCGCCCAGGGTGCATCCTTACCAGATGCCCGAACCACCTCAACTCGCTCCTCTTGATGTAGAGGAGTAGAGGTTCTACTCAGAATCTGCAATCTCATTCTTTAGGTCAATACCCAGAGCTCATGACCATAAGTGAGGGTAGGAATATAGACTGACTGGTAAACAGAGAGCTTTGCCTTACAGCTCAGCTCTCTCTTCACCACAATGGACCGGTACAGGATCCGCAATATTGCAAATGCTGCACCAATCCATCTGTCAATCTCTCACTTTACTCTTCCCTCACTCATGAACAAAACCCAGAGATACTTGAACTCAACCACTTGAGGCAGAACCTTACCCTTGACCTGAAGAGAGCAATTCTCCCTTTTCTGGTTTAGGACCATGGCCTCAGATTTGGAGGTGCTGATTCTCATCCCATTCTTTAATCGCATTAAGAAAAGAATGTTAAATAGTAACTATTGGGTTTTATCATTTTTTTGACTGCTTGTAGAACCAATGATATCTAACACTCCTCCCTGAAAGACGGGATGAACTACTTGATCTGTACATATTTAATGTCTGATGAAAGTGCAGAGAGACCCTGTTTGGATAGATGCACAGTTTAAGGTGCATCCTTCTTGACAAGACTTTGTAAATGTGCAGTTTTTTAATTTGGTCCTCAGAAATGCTTTAGTGATTTCATTAGTGACTCTAGATCTGAGAATAGTTTTGATGTGAAGAATGACGTTCTGAACGTCTCACAAACAAGTACTGTACCTGAAAAAATATATAGTTTGGCATCATTACAAACATAAAGGACAAAATAAAAACTTATTTTCTTTTTTTTTTTTTTGCTCCCATGTTTCATTATTTGATCTCAAAGATCTCAGACATTGTAATTGAGAGACAGAAACTGCACATTTCCATGCTCACAATGTCTTTTTGGCTGCCCACAATAAAATGCCACTCTAAAATTTGCAGTTTTTCACACAGATGTCACCATTTTTGATAGAGCGTGAAAATGGCATGAGGCCTTTCATCTAGATTTTGCTCCATCTTAGCCATTATTCACCAAAAAAAAAAAAAAAAAAACAGTTCTGTATCTAGAACAGCTTACCAGTAGCTGCAGTGATGCTGACTCCACTGCTTCTGACACTGTTAAACACAGACAGTAAAGTGAAGGTGTATTTAGTTCCAGCAGTGAGAGATGAGACTGTGTGAGTTACTGGTCCATATCCAGTGGGTGAACTGATGTTTGTCTCTGTGTTGTTAAACTGGAGGACAAAGCTGACGTTGATGTTTGCTGTATTCCACTGCAGAGAGATGCTGGTCTCCGTTTGTCCCGATGGACTGAAGTCATCTGCATTGGCTGGAACTGAGACACATAGCACAACTCATTGTGAGATGAAAATTCCATGCAATAAATTAAAAAATATATTTGTGACAATACTTTTGTATATTTTGTTAACATCGTTATATTGTATCATCATCTTCACTATGCAGAATTTACTGCTGCATCAAAGTTCATGCTCAAAAAGCCAACAAATTTCAGTCAGGTCATCTGGATGGTTTATTTATTTGCTGAGATGTTCCATCCTTCATCCAAAGGACTTCATCAGTCTGCGGAGCCACAACAAAGTCAGTCCCACACGCAGCACGCTCACATAGTGGACCAACCAGTTTGCTGGTGATAAGGTGGTTTATGAGGACCCCCCTCTCCCCCGTCGACTCCTCTAAGGCAGCCAAAGCACAAGTGGTCCAAAACATCAAAGTTCAAGTTACTGCTGCATCTTTACTGTATTTTTTTGGGGAGCGTTTCATTAATTTTTTTTTTTTTTTTTAATGGGAAAGATGAAACCTCAGAATATTGTTTGCATCAAGATTTGGGCTGTTTTTAAAAAAAAAAAAATGTATAAACAGTGTAAACATCTCACCAGTGACAGCTGTAAGTTGGACTCCACTGCTTCTGACGTTCTCAAACACAGAGAAGAGGATGAAGGTGTATTCAGTTCCAGCAGTGAGAGATGACACTGTGTGAGTTACTGGTCCAGCTCCATCTGGTGCACTGATGATCGTCTCTATACCGTTCAACTGGAGAACAAAGCTGACGACGTTGTTCACTGTGTTCCACTGCAGAGTGATGCTGGTCTCAGCTTGATATAAAACTTTCAAGCTTTCCGTGTTTGATGGAGCTGACAAAAGATGAACAATAGAGTAAGTTTACACTGTTTAAAATAGAAATACAAAGTACTGGGCTGCAGTATTCAGTGTTACCTTGAATCAAATTAGTTATGTCAGTTTTGCATTTTCACTGTTTACAAATCTAAAAGTTCATGTCATTACAACAAACATAACTAGTTGTTCTGACTGAACACCACTCAGTCAGGCGGTCCCAAACAACTCTTTAAAAAATGTCTCACATTTCTCAGTGAAACTCATTCTTGTTGGTTTTATTTACAACAGGAAAACTTTTACAAAAGGTTTTATAACAAATAATTGCAGAAATATTTTGTTAGATCGAAACTGTTGTGCTCATTTTCATCTGAGATGTCTAACTTAAAGAGTCACGTATCTACATAAAGGATACTTTCAGACCATCTGCTGAGATGCTGTTTTTTGAGATTATTGAGTGGGTGATGAAAATCACTGCACTGATATTAATCATACATGTAGGAGATACTTTAAAATGAAGGTATGTTTTACCAGTGACAGCTGTAAGTTGTATTGTCTTGTTTCCACCATCACTATACAAATAAAAAAGGATGAAGGTGTATTTAGTTCCAGCAGTGAGAGATGAGACTGTGTAAGTTACTGGTCCAGTTCCATCTGGTCCACTGATGCTTGTGTTTGTGCCGTTAAACTGGAGAACAAAGCTGACGTTGATGTTCAGTTTATTCCACTGCAGAGTGATGCTGGTCTCATTTTGTCCTGATGCAATGAAGTATTCTGCAGTTTGAGGAGCTGAGACAAAAAGGAGGGAAAGAACATTTAAAATGGGTAATTTTGTTTTGCTTTGAGACGTATTAGCATTACTGACATTTACTTCTTCCAAAAGGTAAAAGCAGGATTACTATCACAAACCTTATAATTTAAAGTCCTACATTTAAAATACGTATTTTTCAACATCCAAGCTCTATCTTATAGTAAATATTCTATCAATCCATATTTTACCAACAGAGAACTTCACTCTCAGACTGCAGGTTTACTAGGGTTCCTAGAGTTTCCAAAAGCAGAATGAGAGGCAGAGGTCACTTGTGGAACCACCTTCCAGTTTCTGTATGTGAGGCTGACTCTGTCTTTTTCACCACAGACTGTACATTTGACCAGACCTATATTTAGGTTTGGCTTGGGTTTCCTGATTCATCCTTTAGTTATATTGCAGTTTTTAGACTGCTGGAGGACAAACTGACATTTCCTCACTCTGCTGTTGTCTTTACTGGTTCTGCTCACTATGTTTGAATTTGTTATTATTTTTATCAGTAATTTGTTTGTCTTTGTCTTCTTCCTATAGAAACCGTACATGGAATCTGTTTGTGTCTCGTTCCTGTTGTTTCAAACCCAGCCAGCTGAGGCAGACAACCCCAGTCCTGAGCCTGGTTTTGCTGAGTTTCTTCTTGTTGAAATCAATCAATCTATCCCACAGTTGTTGATCACCGCGTGCTTCATTTTCATTTATTTGTTTAAAAGAAACAAAAATTCATTAATAATAATTTTTTTTGAATGAATAGGGCGCAAAAAGGAGAAGAAAATATAATTTTCTCTAGAAGTTTTGTATGCTACATTATTGAAAACCTGCACGTAGTTCGACTAAATACAAGGCGTGGCCGAGAGTTATTTCTGATCCGTTATTACAGATCAGAGATCAGAGTTTCTTTATTGTCATTCACACCACGTGATACATGTGGTGGAAAGAAATTATGTACACCGCATCCCAGTTACATCCAACAATAAAATATAGAAGAAAAACAGTAATAAGTTCTAAGGAACGAACTTAGAAAAACAGTTAAAAAATATGCTAAGCAATAATAGCATCAAACACTAAAAACAATACACCGAACAGCAGCACGAACATGAGTCTGTGTGAGCAGATGAGCACAAATGAACACAGCAACATGAATCAGATCAGGAGAAACATAATATGATTTTTTTGCATTGATTATCCTGGTTAGAGATTCATGAGTCTAACAGCTTCAGGATAGAAGATGTTCCTCAGTCTAGTGGTTCAACACTTTGTGCTCCTCAACCTCCTTCCTGAGGGGAGCAGTGCAAAAAATGTGTGTGCTGGATGAATGGAGTCCTTCATGATGCAGGTGGACCTGTTCCTTCATCTGGAGATGTAGATATCTGATGGTGGGGAGGCTGACTCCAACAAACTTCTGTGCAACCTTCACCACTCTCTGGAAAGCTTTTATTTCTGCAGCTGTGCAGGCTCCATGCTACAGGAGACCACAACAAGATGCTAAGATGCTACTGGTACTCGTACTGCAAGACCATGCAACGGTTAATGGCACCGTGCTGAAACACGCTTGGGAACTTTAGTTCTGCGGCGCATAATCTCTCTTTAATAAAATTTAATGAGAAAAAAATAACCAAAACAGTACACACGTGGACCGAACCGAACATGCCGTACTGAAACAGTTCAATACACCCACGTGTACTGTTGTACCACTACTGTCCACTGCATAGCTTTAGAAAGAAATGAGGACTGTGCTTCCCAGACCAGCTCGCCTCAGCCACCTGAGGAAGTAGTCTCTGATGAGTTTTCTTGATCAGGCTGGTGGTGTTGTTGCTCCAGCTGAGTTTATCATTCAGGTGCACACCCAAGTACTTGTAGCTGGAGACCACTTCCACTGCAGATCCTCTTATGTTTGATGTTTGGTGGTGGTGGGGGATTATAGGTGTGTCATGTGTTCCATCTCCTGCCTGTAGTTGGACTTATTGTGATGCATCCCACCACTGCTGTATCATCTACAAATTTTACAGTGTGACAGCCTAGATAGGTATGTGCACAATCATATGATAGTAAAGCAAACAGGAGAGGGCTCAGCACACATCCCTGATGAGAGCCAGTGCTGAGGGTTATGGTGGAGGAGGATGTGTTGTGGATCCTCACTGACTGCGGTCTGTTTGTTAAGAAGTCTAGGACCAAGTTGCAAATGGAAGTGCTTAGTTCTGGTGTGAGTAGTTTATCCATCAGGGTTTGGGGGATCATGGTATTGAAGGCAGATGTGAAGTCCACAAAGAGCATACAGACATAGGAGTCCTGTTCCATGTGGTTGAGCGCAGTGTGGCCCACAGAGGAGATGGTAACTCTGTTGATCGGTTCTCGCGGTATGCATACTGATGAGGGTCCTTGATGTTGATGGTTGTTTTGATTTGGGTCATGGCCAGTTTTTTTTAAAGCACTTATTGACTATTGGGGTGAGGGCCACTGGCTGGTAGTCATTCAGACCCGTCACTGTAGAGCTCTTTGGGACTGGGATGATGGTGGTGGTCTTCAGGCAGGTGGGAACTGTTGCCAGGGTAAGTGAGGAGTTAAAGATGTTGGCCAGCACCTCGCAGGGCTGGTCGGCACATTCTTTCAGCACCTTCCCAGGGATGTTGTCTGGGCCGGTTGGTTTGTGAGGATTAATCCTCCTGAAAGTACTCCTCACTTCAGTTGCGGTCACGCTGAGAAGCTCCCTGTCCGGTGCTGAGGTGAGTCTGGTGTTAGGTGGTCTGTTCGGGTCTTCAAAGTGTGTGTAGAATTTGCTGAGGGCATCAGGCAGTGATGGGTCTCTAGGGCATTGTTCACCTTTGTGACTTCTGCTCCTTGTTCCACCTGTCTTCCTCTAATTCACACACATGTTTTCTGTCTTACTATGTCTGACTCTCATTCCCCTCTTTTCAAGTGCATACATCCACCTCTCAAAGTTCTCTTCCATCTGCTCCCAGCTCTCATACAGATCACAATGTCATCTGCAAACATCATACTCAAATAAATACTTACATATCTTCAATGGACAATTTTAATTTTTTAAATAAAAAAATCACAGCAAATGTTAAGAATGTTGTTACATGGATGTATATCCGACAGATTTTTTTTTTCAACAACTTGTACTGATGGTACAAAAAAATGTACACTGTACAGAAAGCTATGGACTAAGATGTGATTTTGGGTTCAGTGCTTGGGTTCGATACAGATCAAGAAACTAATAAAACCATAATACAGCTATTTGTAGACCAAAAATTATTTAACTAGAAAGCAGCAACGGTATATTTAAATGCAATCATATTGTCTTGGATCTATTGTTGCATGTCCTGTTAGTCTTAAGCAAACCAGCCAACTTTAAAATTAGTCCAATCACTTTTTGATTAAGTTGTCAAAGTATTTAAAAATATTACAGAATAATTATTACAACTGGTTTACTAGATATAAAAATTTGAGATTTGACCATTCAACATATATGCAGGGGTTCACCTTGTCATTAAAATTGTCCACAACATGGCACCTCCACCATACAGAATATTAATTAGTACAACTTTGATCAGGTGATATTGTTCTCTTCAACTGCATGAGGGGAGCGCAGACTCCCTAAAGGAAATTTAACTTTCAGGAAATCTACATTCTTATTTATGACTGCTAAAGAATAGAAAATACTCATTTACTTTGAAACAAACAGTAATATCAACTTTGACAAATAGATTTTATTTACAATCAGACAGTTTTGACATGTTTTATATGAACCTTTGCACGATTCCTATGAAAGGAATCATAAAAAAAATGGATTAAAATATTTTAACTCTGTATTTCTATCT
>JAVCKU010000182.1:13200208-13215665 GCA_032273985.1 Hypsolebias coamazonicus
GAACCAAAAATCTTAGAAAGTAGATGATTCGATTAATAAAGATCACAGCATGTTGGGAGGTGTGTTTGCTAATTGCTGTTCAGTGTTTAGTTATAATGTTATTTGTAATATTTACTTGTGTTAGTTTTATCTGTTACTTGGCTCATTGTTCCCTCGGCTCCTGTTTTTCCTCTGCATTGGTCTGTTTTACACCTGTTCCTTGTTCCATTAATCATCTCTCCTTAATAAACAAACTGCATTTTGATTTCTCATTTGCACTTATTGGGTGCTATAGGTTTCTCCCTGTTACCACTAATATTTTTCAGTTTTCTTCATACTCCCTGCTGTTCTGGTATGTTTTATTTTTTTGTGTTCTTGCCTGCACTTTGGGTTCTTTAAACTACAATAACTGTTAGGATCTGTGTTATTTGGTTATTTATAAGATAAGATAAGGTTTATTCCTTTTTAGTTATGTTTATTTTCTGTGTTTTGTGTTCCTTGTGCCACCAGTTAAATTGGCCCAGTTTTATGTTGTTAGCCTTCACTCCCTGGTTCTGCCTCACCCACTTACATCTGTTCCCAGTTGTGATTTTGCCCTTTCCACTCCTCTCATCAAAGTGAGGAGATAGATGGATGATGTTGCACACACAGGCAACTCACATTAAACTGTTTTTATTAGGCATCTATGATGTACACTGTATTTATTTGTGTTAGGATGCATTTTTCATAAAGACTTCTACTTATACCATCATTACAGTTTATACGACAACTGCATAAGCAGTTTTATTTCAGCCAATTTAGCTTCTCATAGTTTTTGTTATGTGCTTGTGCTTTTTGTTGTCTAAGCACACATTTTTAAAGTTTTCTCACTCTGTTCTTAAAAGTAACAAATGTGTTACTTGTCAGAACAGTGTGAAAAAACTAAATACAACTTGTGCTTAGAGCAGATACGATCTTACCCAACACTCCTTTCACAGCCACAGCCATAACTCAACAACAGGGTTTTGGAAAAGTCTGTGCTTCACTAAAACAAAAAAAATTAATTTAATCACGACGCGAGCACAGTAAATGGATAAAACACCTGAACGTGTGCTTGCATGCACTGTATTTGACTGACTGGGCAAAACACCACCTTGGTGGAAACAAATGTTTGGACCTATTCAAACTTTTATTCTGTGTCAAATTAGCTGTTGGCCGTCCACCTAAATTAGTCCAACATTTGTGTCTGTGTTTTATTTTAAAGCAATGATTCATTCTGAATAATTTCAAGCCTATCCAAGCTTCAGAGCTAGTTCAATTTAAAGTAAAGGTTTTTAACAAGATTGTTATACTGTATTTAAGAGGCTTTTGAGAAATTATTTTAAGTATATGACAGAGTTAAAGAAAGGGTCACCACTGAAGCACTTCAGTGCCTGAGCTTTAAGAGGAAACAAAGGAGAAATAACTTTTTTTGCAACTTTATAGAAAATACATTGTATGAAGGCACATACAGTGAATGAATGATGTAGAGCAGAAGGAGAAGAAAATAAGTCCTTCAACACAGTTCAACTCCTCTTCTGTATTTGATCACAACTTGTCAGGCCCGTTCAAACCAGATGGACCAATCGCACAAATAACGTCGACGCCTTGTCAGTCCGTGGCTGCCCTGATCGAAGGGCCTCACCAGCTGAGTCACACTCTGCGAGGCTCAGCTGTCCTGTTACGTATTAGTTACAGCGATTTGTCTTCACTGACAGAGAAAGATGGGAAGAGAGCGAACAGAGCCAGACAACAGTGAGTGATGGCTCTTGGATAGATATGCATGAAAAGGATCATTCCAATGAAGTTATGACACACAGAGGTAATGATTCACACACGTGCTGGAGTTACAAGCCCACACAGGGGCAAACAATACTCGCACACACTGCTAAACGAGCACACGTTGAGCCGACAAAGCTGCCCTTGTTGATTACTGGCGGTCATGTGAAAGCACCCAGCGCCTCGTGTGTGTTTACGTGTCGTGTTGTTAACCCTCTGTCACTGAGAGTCATGAGTGTTTGTGTGTCAGCGTTGACACGCCTGACCTCCGAGATAAATCACTTCCTGTGCAGCTAAAGGTCTGGGGGTGCCCTTGTTATCCCAAACGTCTGTTTGGTGGAGACGGCATGTGTGTGTGTTGGGCGGGGGGGCTGTTAGGTGCAGGTGTATACCTTGAAGGTGAGACCCTCATTGATCCTTTTGAAATTTGGCCCCAAGTAGAAAAGGGAGACAAAACAAGGATCTGTAGAGTTTGTGGATTGGCGGGGGGGTTGTTGAAGACGTAGTTAAAAGGTTAAAAAGATAACAGGTGTGGACGCGATAAACGACTGGAGACCAGAGAGTGTAGAAATGATAAGAAGCAGAGGTGGTGACAGTAACGCCATCATTTAAAACAGACACAAGAAGAAGACTGTTAGGATTAGCAAGGTGTGTTTGTACCTGTCCTCAGGTCTAGGCAACAATTTTATGGGGGAAAGAGGAGCCTCGTGAGATAGCGTGATGAGGAACAAAAGTCCATTGGGAGGTAGGATGATGCTTTGGGAAGTGAGAAGAGACAGATGAAAAGGAAAAAGATCGTAAATTTTCACCAGGACAGACAAATAAAACCTCTCTCATACCCTGACCCCTTTAAGCTCTCTGTAAAGAAAAACACATAAATGTGAACCGGCCTTTGTTTTTTAGGAAACACCCAGACCTCAAAGTCCTCTCCCCAAGTGTCAATCACTTGAAACCATCCCCATAAAACTTAAACCAAAACCCCCATATGCTTTTTTATATTCTTTCTCATAAAAACAAACTCCCAAATGACCAATGACACCAAGCTGTGTACAAAAAGCTAGTGTTTATTCTCTCTCAAGTTTCAATACAGTATTTTTACTCTGAAAAAATAAATATACATCTTGTTCAATAAATAACGTCACTATAGTCCATATCATCAGGCACATTTCCAACACATCCAAACGATTCTGGGGAAAAAAAAAAAAAAAAAACTCACCAGGAGAAAAAGCCAGCTTGCCAATGGTCAGGAGCCAGACGGAAAATTGAGCAAATTTTAAACTCGTTCAAGACTGTCATTGTTTATTAGTGGAACAATTGTGTTTTTAAGATGATTAAATCTCAAATCAGCAGATCTAAGTGTAAAGGCACCAAGAACACACAGAGAAGGTGCTAACGCAGATCACTAATTTTTGAGATTCCTTTCGAGCCTTTTGACAAATTTGTTAGTGTAAACGGGTGTATTCAGGCTCATAGTAAAGGCCAACTTACTGTTCTATACCCATTAAAAATGTACCCGTATAAATTATGTACCCTATGTTCTGTACCCATACAAAAATTAAACGGGTCCATAAAAAAATTGTCATTGGGTTGGTTGTGGTACTGAACCATACTGAACCATGCAGGTAGACAAGTTTACAAAACTGGACCTATTTGGGTCACCAAATTTGGTTTGTGCTAACAGAAACAACACAGGTTGCACAATAATTTAAACGCAGAGTGGTAAAACTTCTGTTTACATGCAGTCACTTCAGGCACTAGTGGATTCATGTTTGTTATTTAAACTGACAAAGTTAGGTCTCTTCAGATCGAGGGTGAGGTTCTGCCTCAAGTGGAGGGGTTAAAGTATTTTCAGGTTTTGTTCACAAGTGAGAGAAGAATGGAACGTGAGATTGGCAGACGGATTGATGCAGCGTCAACAGTATTTCGGACACTGTACCAGTCCGTTGTGGTCAAGAGGGAGCTGAGCTGTAAGGCAAAGCGCTCGGTTTACTGGTCGGTCTATGTTCCTACCCCACCTATGGTTACGAACTCTGGGTAGTGACTGAAAGAACGAGATCATGGATACAGGCGGTTGAAATAATTTTCCTCTACAGGGTAGCTGGACTCTCCCTTAGAGATAGGGTTAGAAGTTCAGTTATCTGGGAAAGACTCAGAGTAGAACCACTGCTCCTGCACATCGAGATGAGCCAGCTGAGGTGGTTCAGGCATCTGGTAAGGATGCCCCATGGGCACCTCCCTAGGGAGGTGCTTCAGGCATGTCCAACTGGGAGGAGACCCCAGAGAAGACCCAGGACAAGCTGGAGAGACTGTCTCTCAGTTGGCCTGGGAACGTCTTAGGGTCCCCCCAGAAGCGCTAGAAGAGGTGGCTGTGGAAAGAAATGTCTGGGTCTCCCTGCTCAAGCTGCTGTCCCTGCGACCCAACTTCAGAACAAGTGGAAGATGATGGATGGATGGATGGATGGATGGATAGAAGTTAGTTCAAACTACAAAGAGCTATGGAGAGAGACAGTCCAGATCAAGATTTTATACCAAAAAGACTGAACCTATGCTTGTGGCATGTCTGTAGCTGACAAATTAATGTTTATGTGGAGATATATGAGTCATTTCTGGTGTCTTATGATGGTATAAGCAAAGACAAATGGAAGTGTAAGCACAGTGTTAAATTTTGCTGGCACTTTCTAAGGCTCACAAAATCAATAGTTTTGGCAAAAGTATAAAATACAGCTGGTGGTTTTAGATATACTAGTGCTGTTTTGGTTCATCTATCTATCACAAAGGCAAAAGCAACTGTTCCACATTTTATGGTTAATATTCATTAGCAAAAAAATTAGCAAATATCTGTAGACTACACTTCATTTTTTTTCAAATTAAACTACAGTAATTAGGAATTGAGCAAAAAAGTGAGTTTTAAAGCCTCTATAGGAAGATGTGGTCACGTTAGATTGCTCACTCAGGTAATTGTTAGATAGCTCACCTGTTAGTGAGTTCTCTTGTTAGCTAGCTAAGTAGCCTACCTGTTTGTTAGCTCGCTTGTTAGAACTTGTTACCTTGCTAACAAATGACGGATACTTGTTAGCTAGCTAATAAACAGTCACTTGTTAGAGAAGTAACAAGTGAGCTAGCTAACAAGTGACTTTTAGTTGTTAGCCACAGTAGCTAACTAATTTCCTGTTTCCAGCCATTATGCTTAGCTAAGTTGTAGGTACCATTTTCACATTTATTGTACAAATGTGAATGATGTGAAAGTAAAGCAAATACAAGTTTTTATAATAAAAATATTATAAATTCTTTAACAAAAAAACAAAACAGTCATCTGAGAATTTTTCATGTTGATTCGGCAGTTTTAAATAAGTGTGTTAAATATTTTATGTGCACTAAAACTGTAAGGACTGAAGAAAACAGCTAAAAGGAATGATGTATTACACACATATGTTGAGCCACGGTTTGACACAATTAAAAGTGTGTTCCACCGCGCTCTCTGAAAAGTATGTGTAACCCTGTTGTAAGATTTCTGTAAGTGACCATTTGATTAGTCAGCAATACCCAAATGCTGGTTACTTCTAGCAGTCATCTCCTGACTCATGCTTATGTGCCGCCATCGAAAATGCCTTCAGGCGTTTTCCTTTCCTTTTGTTTTTTACCCATTCAGAATTTTTGTCCTTCTTTCTTTAGAGAAAATGAATGTTTGCTGATTCACACATCTGAGGTCACTGAATTGGTTTGTGCTCAATGGCAGCACTGTCTGTCTCGCTGCCGGTCACTCAGTTTGGTTGAGTCCAACCACCTACAGTGGTATTTCTGTTGATCCATGAGCTGTGAAGTCAGGAAACTCAGACCCACCCCTCCATGAGTTTTACTCAATGACCTGCTGTGTGCATCAGTGACAGTGCTGGTAATCTGATGGCTTTGTCTGCTTTAAATTCCAGTAGCTGGTCTGGTGACCTGCCAAATAGTCCTGCGTCCACTTATTCCAGTACGGCATGAATGAATATGTGAATATGTGTTCGTGTCCTCTCCGACCTTTTGGAAACAGACTTCCTCCCTGCTGTGCTTTTTTGAGTCTTTGTGCCTCATCGTTTAATTGTTTTTATGATTATCTCAACCTCTGAGTCTTTTTTTAAGACGATTAAAGTCCTTCGCTGACCGCCACAGCCAGCTCTGCAGCTCTCGCAGTATCCAGAACCCCTCCACTTTCCTGGCAAAATCATTCATCTTTGGCCGCACCGAGAGGAGTGAAGAGGAGGTGGAGGTGGTGGAAGAAGAGAACAGCGGGCTTAAAGGAGGTGACAGAAGTGAGGTACCCCTTTGTAAAGAAAGTGGAACAGTCTGGGGGAGCAGAGTGTGCTCCTCACCTGCTTCGAACTGGTACAGGAGGGAGAGGGTGGACAGAGAAGGTTGAAGGGTGGGGGAAAGGAGGGAGCGAGGGGACCGATGATGTATATCAAAGGAGGATGATGAAGAGTCCATGTCTGTCAGATTCTCCTCGTTCATAGATCCTCTGTTTCCTCTTAAGGTGAAGTCATTTTCTCTGAGTGTGTTGAGTGAGTTTAGGTTGAAGCTGAACTGGTTGTCGTCAGTTTGTTGCTGATTTATGGCTGGACTCAAATATGACACCTCAACCCTGATTTCAGCCTGCCCATCCTCCTCAGTCCAATCTTTATCAATGCTCAGCAATCGTCTCCTCCCCATTCCTCCTCCTACATCCATTTTGAGCTCTTCTTCCATCGTTACTGCTGTCTCTTTTTTACTGGCAGTTCCTTTTCCAATGAGAGGCTCATCCCTCTTATTTCTTCTCACTCTTTTTCCTTTTCCCTTCTCCTTCGACTCACCACTCCGTCTTCCAGTTGTTGCTTCTGCTCTCCTTCCATCCCTCCTTTTGTCTAGCACATCCATACCAACACCTATTTCTCTCTCCCCTCTGATCCCCTTTGTCCCACTTCTTCGTTGGCTATTACGCTGACCGGACTCTATTCTTGACCCAGCTCTGGATGATCTGTAAAGGTTCTGACTCATAAGCGGAGCCGGCCTGTTTCTCCCCGTCTCCCTTTGTGGGTACAGCAACTCGCCAACGTTGCTTCTGGCATTTGCAGACTGGGGAGAAGGCAAGTAACCGAGGGAGGTCATCAGTGCAGAAATGGAACCAAGCAGTCCGTCCAGACCGGTACAGAAGTGCAACAGGGAAATCTTGAGAGACGGACAAAGAGTAGAGCGAGCCAGCTCCCTGACGGCCGCCAGCAGGATGGAGTAAGCCCTCTGGTTCTGAGCCAGACGAGCTTGGTTTTCCAGCCCGTGCCACAGTTCCAGTCGGGTGGCGGCACTTGGCAGAGTCAGTGCTGTGCTGTTGGGTCGAGGAGGAGAGAAGTCTTTCTCATTGAACGGTGGGCCTAGATAGGTTAACTGAAAGAGACAGAAGAAAGGACAACATATGTTGAATTTTCATAGCCAGAACCACCATTTAGTACGAGTTTATACGAAACTTCAGCACTAAAGAGACGTTTTTCTGACTGGAACTTACAGATGGTTGCATTTAAGATGACAGTTTGGACACGTTAGTGAAACCACTTTATTTACTAAAGACCAAACATTTCTGTCACTTCTCCAAGACATAAAAACTCTGCTACTACAGATCGAACAAAAGAAGACCCCAACAACCTCAACCCAGTGAGGACTGACAATGAATCTACATTTTGTTTTCTTTTCTCTGCCAACTTACTTTCAAAATAGTTAGACTGACCGCAGTGTTTGAATAAAAATCAGTCCGATTCAATTTGACAGAGTTCTGCTGCCACATTCCCATATCCAAGCAAATAAATTATGTAAATTATTCCACACAAGAAAGATGAACAAAACTAAATAATTATAAGAAGATGATGAATAGGAGAAAAGCGAAGTTTTTTTTTTCCTGACAGAAATGTTTTGAAATAGAAACAATGACTCAGTTGAATTTTGCCAAAAGTATGCAGTTGTCAAAATAACTTAGGCATCATAAATATTTCAAAGAACAGAGAAAGTGTTGTTTAAAAATATATATATACCAGTATATTATATATATATATATATATATCGATAGACAGATAGATAGACAGACAGACAGACAGACAGACAGACAGATAGATAGATAGATAGATAGATAGATAGATAGATAGATAGATAGATAGATAGATAGATAGATAGATAGATAGATATATACTGTATATAGATATGTAAATAATTCCATGATAAAGACATTAGCAAAGAGCCTTTCCCTCGTCAGAATTTTGTCAAACAATGTTTCTTAAAAACGGCTTCTTCTCTTTCGTCGTGGCTTGAACCTTTATTTAATGCATAAATAAGTACCAGTAATGTCTCACATTTATAAACACAAATATATTATCTATATTAAAATGCAGATCAGTACTGTTATCACTGGACCATTGTGACCTAATTAATACATTAGTAAAACCTGCAACACTTTAAGCTGATGCAGGCTGTTTTACTATCTCAAAGCTGCTGACACATCTCCAATATATATCAATGCAGTTATAAGTCTAGTTAAAGCTTAATGTTTCAAAACCCAAACATAGCACAAACACCGAACGTCATAGCCAGCATCACATGAATGAGCGCACAATTAAAAAAACAATGACTTTGATAGGACAAAGTGTGCAGCACTAGTGGGGTAACAAAAATCAATGGAGGAAAAAAAATTAATAAAAAGAAAAATAATCATAATGGAGTGCATTTCCGATGCACATTAATATTGATAGTAAATAATAATAATATGTGTTATTATTATAGTGTGTATTTTCAATGTACAATAAAGAAAAGGGAACACATGCTCAATAAACACTCACACCGTAAGATACATGTTTACTTTTATATATTTTCTTGCATTTATGTAAATCCTATTTTAAGTCTCACTGTTATGATACAACGTTGAGCTAAATATTTTTTACAGCGGTTCATGCAAACACAGTTTTATGAATTGTTACATTGTTATGTTTATGCTGCTGTTTTCATTCATATCCATCTACTCACAGACTCATATTCGGGCTGCTGTTTAATATACAGTACCATATTATTTTACATTATTAGTGTTTTGCATATATCTTAGATCTTTTAGCGTATCGTTTAGCATTCGTTTAGCGTTCGTTTAGCGTATATCTTAGATTCTTATGTACTGCTTCCTTTCATATTTTATATTTTTGCTATTTTGGGTGTAACCGGGACCTTGAGTAAACAATTTCGTTCCACCTCATGTACCACATGTGTTGCAAATGAGAATAAAGATACAGTACTTGAACTTGAACTTATGGTGGAACATGGTTGTTCACTTATAATTTTATAGTTACCAGACCGAATGGAGATTTAAACCCAGCGGTCTCAGTGGGGAGCGTTAATATAAGTAACATTACTCATTAATGCAAAATTAAATATAAATAATCTGAGCATTAAAATTACAATTTGAACTAAGAGTGCAGCCACAAATTATTTAAGAACAGTTATTTGACTGCCTGTCCAGCAACATGCTAAGGTTTTGACATATAAATACTCAAACCATTTATTTAAAAAGGTGAATGATCATTAATAGGAGAAAATAAAGTAAGATAAAACACCTCTTGTTCTTTTAAAGGAAACACAACTTGATATCCCTATAGTAAAAAAAATCTTTACCTTTAAACACTGTTTTTAATGGGCAGTCAAAATGAGTCTCAATGAGTCCAAAGCTTTAAAATGTTTAGAAGTTTGTTTAATTGTAGCTTTTTATTACCTGTATATCAGCTACAAGAGTGCCATTTTCAGTTTTTATCAGTCATCAGCCGAGAATTATGTCATCAGGAATTTCAGTCATATATTTAAAAAGAGGTATTACAAAGCTCCACAATCACTCCAAACATTACACGAAGGGATTTCCCAGTGCTACAGCAGCTGGCAGAGAAAAATGGTTAAAAAAAAAAAGAAAAAAAAAAGAGGAATATTTCTGAAAACATGCCTATTGTAATTTTTTTTTAATTTGAAGGCAAATTGGGAAGAATGTATGCTATTTTAATTACAGAGTTTGTCTTTATGGACTCATTTTATGCAATAATCAATATTTTCACATATTTTACTCTCCAGCCTGAGCTCATTCCAACTCATTTTGCCAGCATGAGTCACATATAAGATCAGTTTATTACTGTGATGAAACAAAACCTCTGCAACTACTCACGTAGACGTCTTTGATTTCCTTGAGCTGGTACTCCAGGTATTTGGTCAGCTCATACGTGCTTTCTATTGAACTCCTCTCGCTGGCCAAGCTGTGGGAAGGAACCACAGCCACGGACATGGCAGCAGCCAACGACAACAACAAGAGCAGATGATTGACTGTGGAGAAATTAAAGGATTAGAACTTCGATGAAATGTTTCCTTAACGACGCGCACAGCTTGTTCAAGAGTTAGCACACACACCAGAGGTATTTATAGGAATAACAAACAGGCAGAGTGTATTTCTGTGATTATTTTATAAGACTTTTTGCCATTATTTTACTTAGGGTTTGAATTTCTTAATGAAATAAATTGAGTGAGACAAAAAATAAATCAGCTACAGCAGGCGTAGCCACGTTTTGGTCTAGTTTTTGTCGTTTCTCATAGTTTAGAGGAATTGTATTACAGTATTAATTTACTTTTAATTGCTTCTATGACATTGTCTGATTGCTTATTGCCATGTCAGAATCATCAGACATGGCAATAAGGATTTATTTTTCATTTCCTGGTTAATTTTAGAGGTTTCGGGCCAGAGAAGGTTTAAAACCTTGCCTAATATCTCCGGACAGTCGGACAGATGGCTCCTGGGCTAGGTGCTCGGCATACAGATGTTCATTCCTGACGACAATCCTTAAGTCACATTAATGTGTTGGGATCAGCTGTATGTTTTTAGGGACTTCCTGTTTAGCTTTTGGGGCGTTTGTTACCATCTGAGTGTTTGTGAGAACGTTTGTAGCCATAATTACGTATGTGGCTTAAATTTGCTTTGCTGAGCGTGAGTACAGCAATGTTGTGTTTATGTATATGTGAGTAAAAGAGTATGAGATGAAGGGAGTGGGTGGTTTTAATACCGGAAACCTTTTAGTGGCCCAAACTCTGGTTTCAAACAGAGAAAATTAGAGCTGAAAGGTGATCTAGGAACTTCATGTACGCCCACCTCTTCTTTTTTCTTTTGCTTGCCCTCTTCGGATGCTTTCACTTTTGTGTTTTTCTTGTCCACTTGCTGAATCTGTCCAAATCTGTCTTTTTTTTTTTTTTTTTTTTTCAGTTTCCATCTTCTCGCGCTCCACTTCATCCTCTCATCAGCCAGACAGAAACCTGTGATTCATACTTGTAAAACACGCTGCTGCTCTTCAGGTGTAAAATTGCACAACAAGCGTGACCTTTTTTTTTCTTCCCATCGCTCTTTTGCTCAATCAATCTTATTTTTCCATCTCAGACACACCTCCTGCTCAGACCTTTTCTCTGTATAAATTAGTCACAGTTTACTCATAGTCTACCTCCTTCTCTTTTTTTTATTTACATTCTTTCTTCAAACTTATGCTTATTTGATCTTTCGATTGCTCTCATTTGTTTTCTGCCTTGGAAGAAAATGAAAAAAGCAGCGACCAATTAACCCTGATTAGCTCTCTGCTCCCACTTTGTTGGCCTTTCTCCGCTGTTTTCCTTCAGTCTTTTATCTTTGGGCCTCACAAGTTGAACAAGAGGCTTAAATCCCTTCAACATCTTTTGAAAACATTTAGCTTAGCCACGCAGCTGGGATATTTATTTAGTTTTAAATGACCTAAAACAGTCTACACGTTTTGTTTTTTTTTCCGACTCAGCTTCTTCCATTTATCGTATTGGTAAAAAAATCAAAACAAAACAGGGTTGGGTAGAAACTCGGTGTTCGGATGTATTATAAACAACTCAGTGCACAAAAATGCGTAGCTCTCCTGGTCCAGTTCTGGTTTGCTGCAAGTGGAAAGTTTTTAAAAAGGTTTAAAAAAGGATCAATTTTAGAAAATATGTTTTCTACAATCTGTTCATATTTTAGATCAATTTGTGATTTCAGTAAGGGCATATTTATCTGAACATATGAGGAAAACAGGTTTTAAACTCCTCAAGAAGCACAAACACACACGTACAACAACATTCAGAACAACAAAACATAATGAAGACAGATTTTATTCTTATTTATTTCCAACTCCAAGATTAATCCTCTGTTGATCTTGTAGGAAAAATTCAGCTACACATTTATTTTTGTTCATGATTAAATTTTTTCATGTTAATTAGCATAACCAGAACTGGCAAATCTTGAAAATTGTACAGAATTATAAATTTTTTTTTGATAGGATCAGTTCAAATGCTCCAGGTTAGCTTTTAGTCTCTTTACTATCCTAAATCGTAGCTCCTGGAACAAAATTGGTCGTATTGGAATCAGTCACCAGTATAAATTTTTAAATATCATATTTATTATAAAATAATTCAATCCTTTCAGTTGCCTTTTTTTTTTACCTCAGTCTTTTGACAGATATATAGACTGTTAGCTGGCGCTCAGCACTCACATATGAGGGACACTGTTATTTTGCCAGCCAGGTGGCTAGCCTGCCCGGAAAAGGCACCTCCTTTATAATCTACTTTTGAGCCCTGACTTTCATCTCACCTGTCAAAATTGTTTTAATTTGGCTGTTCAGGGCAAAAACACACTTGCATTGTGCGCAAGCAAACATTTGATACAAAACAGTCGATCCACATGCATTCACGCAGAAGAATCATCCACACAGCTCCGGGGTTTTATGTTGACACAACCCCAGCTGACTCCTGCTGGCTTGACCAAAAACAAGCCATCGTTTATGGATAAAACCAGAACAGGTTGGTGGTCTATCCCAGAGGTTCCCAACCCTGGTCTTGGAGGAACACTGTTCTGCATGTTTTAGTTGTTTCTCTGCTCCAACACACCTGATTTATTGATTTAATTACTTGAAGTTCTGCATAAGCCCAGTAATCATCCTTTCGTTCGAAGCAGGCGTGTCAAAACAGAGAAACAACTGAAACATGCAGGATGGTGTTCCTCAAGGACCAGGGTTTGGAACCACTGGTTTATCCCATTTAGGGAAATTAAAAAACAAAATACAAACTGGTGTTATGCACAAGTAAGGTTTTAGCAATGAAATAAAAAAAAAAAAAATGGAAGCTCTAAGGATGACTCAAACATGCGTGACCAAAAACAAAGCATTATCACCTGCTACCAGATCTAGCCAGTTGAGGTCGGTGGGGGTTCTTGAGAAAAAATCTGGACTGGAATATTTTCTTTGTAAATTTCTAAAATTCCATTTAGGCATTATAAAGTGGGAACAGGGTCTTATTTTGTTATTTTTTCAAAAATTGTCTTAAAATAAACATTTTTTTAAATGCTGAATTGGGGAGTTTTGTAAAACTAGACATCCTTAAGTAGCTAATATTGTATATTTTATTTTGGGCCAAGCCAGCTCTAAGAAATGAACAGTTATTGTCATGAAGCTAAAGGACAATTTTAGGGTTAAATGAGCTCCAATGACAGACTGTGAAAGTTGAAAATGGCAGATTCAAATAAAAAACAGGATTAGAAACGCTCATCAGTGACATAACCTGAACAAATGACTCCCAAACCGCTGATCAGACTTAAAGCTGGTAACTCTTCTGGTACCTGCTAAGTCTCAGCTGTCGACAACATCAGAACTCGCCCCCGGACTATTATCTAAATTACTGAGGTTTATGCAGCTCTCACATATTCCCATACAAACACACACCTCCAAATCATTCAAGCAGGACAGCCCTCCTGTCAGCCGAGCCTCTGTCGTTCTCCTTTACTGCAAAAATCCTCATCACCTGTCAGATGCAATATGCATCTTTCAGCTGCACATTTGGAGCTCATCAGGCTGCCGGTTCCTCTCAAAGAACATCCTCCATTAGCAGTAAAACACACCGCAAGATCACTAACTCACAGTAAACAGCCCTGAGGGGTAGGGACACACAGTGAGCATTAAAAAAGGAATAAACAGGTACCCAAAAAAAAAAAAAAAAAAGAGTTTTGGAGAAACACCAAAATCGACCGTTCCAAAGCGGTTTCTTTTGTCTGCAGCCACATGCTTGGAGATGATTGCCAGACGTGAAAGGCTCTTGTTGTTTTGATTGAGCTTTGACATGTAAGAAAGCAAGCCCAGCTGAAAACAAGCACTCCTTTGTGCGGGTAAACTGAGATAACTGGAACCCAGAGCTGTGTTGTTGTTATATAATATTAGATTGAGTAACTACAGTATGCCGTTGGCATATGAGGCTGACTTCAAGGCAAGCCCTGCGGGTTTGAGGCTGTGTCTGCGTACCTGGCTGTGGAAGCAACTCCGCAGAGCAGGGTTGAAACCAGAACCTTCTCCGCGGGAGGATTGCATTACAGCAACACAGGGGTTCCCTGCCATGGCTGACCATGACCTGCGATTGTGCACTTGGGTGTATAACTCTGCGTTAGAGGAGAACTTGCAGCACATCATATATTTTTTTCCGTCTTGGGTTTGTTCTCTGGTGAAATGTCAGAGTCTGGCTGCCATCTGTAGAACAGAGCAGAGCTGAACACGAGGTTTGAGCAGCGGAGCTTCTGAGCCCCAAATAGGTTTAAATTAAACATCACCGCAGGGTCAGGGTTCAGAGTTGAGTTTTGGGACACAAGGACATATTCAGTGAGCAAAGCAACCCTATTGTAACACATGATATTTTACAGCCCCAGACGTGTTTTGGTAAAGCCGGTGTTTGTTGTACCGCTTCCACCCGAGAGGACCGGCATGTCATCTTTCACAATACTTGCCACCATTTGAAGTTTTAAACAAGCAATTAAGGAGAATTTGGTTGGGTGAGAAAACCATGTGCACGTAAATCTTTCCAGTCTGGTTCAGGAAAAAATGGGCTGCCAAAAAAAGGTTGTCCTCCATCACTTTAACCACTTGAAAGAGGTCCCAAACAGAGAGGAAACATGGTGTACGGCCTCGGAAGATGTTGTTAATAAGGTGGGAACTTCTGTTTATCGTTTCCCCTGTGGGATCGTTTAGGACGGCTATAGTCAGCTATGATTTGGTTAGCTTGAACTTTAGACAACAAACAAAGCAGTGGTATTCAAACCTCGGCTCTCTTAAGGAGAGCGCAAGTTAACAAAGAACAACATCAGATGACATCAAAACCAAAGATCAGAAGCAAGGTTTGGTTAAACGCTAAAAACATTTACCGGTAGTAACTTATCTGTTCAGCTTCCTGTGTTCTGGTCAAACATCTATGAACTTATAGTCTATAGTCCAAAATAAACTGTGTCTATGAAATGAGGTGGTTCAAAATCCATCTATCCATCCATCTATTAGCTTTACCGGCTTCTTCCTTTTTGGGTGGAAGGGGTCAGTGCCCATCTCCAGCCATCACTGTGCGAGAGGCCAGGTACACCCTGGACAGGTCTCTAGTCCATCACAGGGACAGAGAGACAAACGAGACAAACAACCATTCACTCTCTCACTCACACCTAGGGACGATTTAATAATAATTATAATAATAATAATAATTAGGGATGCACAATATTATCGGCATGGTATCGGTATCAGCCGATATTAGCGATAAAGTTAAATATCGGACATCGGCTGTTCAATCAAAATAACTCACCGATATAAAAGGTGCTGTTAAA
>JAVCKU010000182.1:13291803-13303822 GCA_032273985.1 Hypsolebias coamazonicus
ATACCAACTGATGAATCTGGGAGAATTCTTAAATGTGTTCGGTTTGTTTCAACATAGTAATTAAGTTCTTTATTCATGTGTAAAAAGTTTTATAAAATCATTCATACTGCTTAAACGTTCATGGTCCTAAAAATAATCAAAATTATGATATAAAATAAATCTTTTTTTGTTCAGACTTTTGAAAAACATTTATTTAGCAAAATTGCAGTTTGTTCAAGATCTTAGTTGTTGACAGTACTTAGAAATAATAGGTGCCATACACGATGAGCATTGATTTTTTTTTTAAATTTTATTTATTTATTTTTTAAGGTGAAAGATGAATTAGGATTTAAAAAAAAAAAAATTTTTTTTTTTTTTTTTACTATAGTGTTGACTTTTACAACCCTTTTAATTGTTTTACAGGTAGTCGACGCATTGTGGACGTTATGGACGTGAACACCCAGAAGGGAATTGAAATGTCGATGGCTCAGTGGCGACGCTACTATGAGACGCCCCCATCTGAGAGAGAAAAGCTCTACAATGTCATCAGTCTGGAGTTCAGCCACACCAGACTAGAGAATCTGGTCAAACGACCGGCGTCTGTAAGAATTCCGTTCATACCTTAGGATAATCTATATCCACATTGTATTAAAAATCATCCTGCGCTTTAGAGAACAACCTGTTGTTTCTCAATTTGTTTGCATCTGGAAGGCTTTGGAGAAGCACTTTCATGATGATAGTGTTAACGTTTTATCTGCTTATGCAAACGGTGTCAGTTATCAGTGGTAGTAATTTTCTAGCCCAAAATTTTGTATGAATGTCTTCTATCTTCTCTTCATTACCCAGGTGGATCTCATTGATTGGGTGGACAACATGTGGCCTCGCCATCTCAAGGAGAGGCAGAGAGACTCCACAAATGCCATCATAGACATGCATTATCCCAAAGTACAGAAGTGAGTGAAAACAGCCACTCATTCACATGTATCATCGTGTAACATTTGTTATTTAACAGTAAAAAACACACACAACACATTAGATTAAAAAAAAAAAAAAAAAAACGTTCTGTATTTAATTTGTAATATTTATCCAAAAGTGAAAGTATTTTCTATCTTTCCTCTGTATCGCCCAGGTACTGCCTCATGAGCGTGCAGGACTGCTTCACAGACTTCCACATCGATTTTGGTGGAACTTCAGTCTGGTACCACATTCTGCGAGGGGCAAAGGTCTGTGCTGCCATCACGTTGCAGAAAAGACTTCAGTTTTTACAGTTTTGATGTTGGTCTGGGCTTTTATTTGATTAAAAATAACTTTATTTGTGGCCTGAAACATAAAACCCAATCAATATAGCATGTACTGACTTTATTTTTTTTTGTTAATATTTAATACATCCATGCTATATTTACATTTTAAATCAGAAAAAAACAATGCATTTTTGTCTGCCTATTTAGTTTTAACACTTGTGTTTATGCAAAATTAAAGCAGTTAAATTGGCTTAATCTTAGAGCAGAACTTAATAATCTGTTTTTATTATGTTTGATTTGATGCATCTGATACCTTCTCAGAGATTCATTTGTCCGTGTTTATGCAAAGAAATAAAATAATTTAAAGAGGTAAATCAGTCAATTCTATGTGACGTTTAAAGTGATCAAATACGTGATCTGACATGCACTCTGTTTAAACTCAAACTCAGTTAACATAACGTGTGTGTGTGTGTGTGTGTGCGTGCGCACTTCCCACAGGTGTTTTGGCTCATTCCACCCACACCTCAGAATTTGGATATGTATGAAAACTGGGTTTTGTCAGGAAAGCAGGGAGACATCTTCTTGGGGGATAAGTGTTGTGACTGTCAGAGGATCGAGCTCAACCAGGGAAACACCTTCATAATCCCATCAGGTCAGAAGCTCCAACAAATACACAAGGCATAAATGTTACAAATATGTTTTCTACCTTCTCTCACACGTGGCCTCCATGTTAATTTGTTTTATTTTATGCGTTGCAGGTTGGATTCATGCCGTCTACACTCCAGAGGACACGTTAGTGTTTGGGGGAAATTTCCTTCACAGCTTTAACATCCCCATGCAGCTCAACATCTACAACATTGAGGACCGCACACGGGTAAGAAGCACTTTGCTTCATGTCTTAAATTTTCTTCCCTGTTCAGCCACTCTATAAAAACAATTATTTCTATTTTATTTTAAACAAAACCTGAAATAATCAACAAGACAGTTAAATGATGTGTACATCTGTTGATGAAAATCATAAATCTGCTTAGACTTGCTAGCTAGTAATTCACATTTTTTATACAATGCAGAAGTTATTACTAAACATACGTGGTATTACCTGTATGCTGATCTACCCTGCTTGTGTGTCTTGTGTATTAGCTTTTTTTCTGTTTTCTTGAGTTGAACTCATTAAAATGAAACCCAGCTTATTTAAATCCTAAATTGTAATTAGATTTTAGTCCACATTGACTCAATGAATTGCTTTAAAATCAACATTTAAATTTTTGTTTAAACAAGTTGTATTTGTCAGTGCATGCTTGATTTAACCTAAATATCTTATGCTTCCTGAATCCTGCCAACACGTATCTCATTGTGCACTTATGTGGTGTAACAACTGGCCGTGGCAATCGGACATAATCAAGTAATCTAGAACCACAAGTTACTTTTGGGGGAGTGACACAAAGGACTTTTTTTTCTTCCATCAAGTCAGGAGAGCTGAATGTATGCAGTTGTTGCTGTTTTGAGTTTTCTCTTTACTACACAGAAAGCTGAGTGGCTGCATCATAATTTTAATTAAAAATGCAGCATTGGCTGAGGCCTCTTAATTGCTCATATATATTTACAAACAAAAACAAAAAAACTAATTTGTATTTTTCAGCTTTAACAAAAATGTCTTAATAAAAAGTTTACTTCACTTTCAATTTTTCAAACAAGTTTCATAAAATCCAAATTGAGCTTATTGAGTTTTTTTTTTTTTTTAACCTTTTCTCCCTTAGCGTGCTTAAATGAAGGTTTAATATGAGTCACCAAAGTGCATTAGATAAAACAGTAATGACCAGAAAACAAGCAAAAAAAAAAAAAACTAAAACAAACAAAAAAAAAAAAAGTCCATCTCTACAGCTCCATCTGTATTTTGTATTGAAGTACACAGAGAGCTGGAGTTTTTGACACCTTTTTTAACGTTTTTCACAAACGATAATCTCACATACAGTGGTGCTTGAAAGTTTGTGAGCCCTTTAGAGTTTTCTATATTTATCCATAAATATTAATCAATCATCAGATTTTCACACAAGTCCTAAAAGTAGATATATACAAGTGTAAGTGCTATGTGTTGTCATCATTGTATGTTCCCATACAATGGTGAAATTAGTTTTTTGCATCTAACCCATCACACCTGGGATACACCCAGGTGGAGCAGTGGGCAGCTATGTGAGTGCCCAGGGAGCAATTAAGGACTGGAAGTGTTGCTCAGAGACACCACGACATGTGGGAATGACTGGGGATCAAACATGGGACTTTTAGGTCCCGAGTCGGCTGCCCTACCTCTACCCCATCTTGACCCCTATAAAGAGAACCCAGTTAAACAAGTTAGACAAAATATTATACATGGTCATTTATTTATTGAGGAAAATGATCCAATATTACAGATTTGTGAGTGGCAAGCGTATGTGAACCTTTGATTTCAGTATCTGGTGTGCCCACTCCCCCGATGCAGCACCGCAGCTAAACGTTTCTGGTAGCTGTTGATCAGTCCTGCACACCAGACTGGAGGAGTTTGTTCCCATTCCTCAGTACAGAACAGGCTCATCTCTGGGATGTTGGTGGGTGGTTTCCTCACATTAACTGCTGCTTCAGGTCCTTCCACAACGTTTAGATTGGAATGAGGTCAGGACAAAACAAACTTTATTCTTCTTGAACCATTCTTTGGTAGAACCACTTGTGTGCTTAGTGTCATTGTTGCTGCATGACCCACCTTCTTTTGAGATTCAGTTCATGGACAGATGTCCTGACATTTTCCTTTAGAATCATCTGATATAATTCAGAATTCATTGTTCCATCATTGAAGGAAAGCTGTCCTGGCCCAGATTCAACAAAACGGGCCCAAACCATGATACTACCACCACCATGTTTCACAGATACACAGATTTCACGTGCTGCTGTTCAGCATATTGTTTTTACTGGTTTTATGCTATTAGTGCTTAGTGTATTTTTAGTTTATGTTTTTCTTAGTTTATATCTTAGATCTTATTACTGTTTTTCTTTTACATTTTATTGTGGGATGTAACTGGGACCCTGTGTACATAATCTCGTTCCACCACATGTACCACATGTGGTGTGTATAACAAATAAATATCTGACTCTGATTTTTCCCCTATTATGATCAGTAACAAAACAGGCAGATGTCAGTTTCTAGCACCGTTGGTACCTGTTCTGTTTACATTTATTGCTATTACGAGACAAACCTGCTATTAGAAGGAATCAAACTAAGAGTTAATTTTGTTATTGCTGCATAAATCCAGTTTGAAATGGATCCAAAGCAAGAAAAATCCTCGGTGAGCTCTTGGAGGTGCAAGCAGCATCAGAATCCCTGAAAAAAACAAGACTTTAAAAGAGTCAAATGTGTGTGTGTGTGTGTGTGGGCAGTAGACGTGCACGGAGTGCACTTTGGTTTGTTTTACGTTAACGTCTGTGAGAAAGTAAAGCGTGCAGGTGACCTCTGGTCAAACAACAAACTGTCTTGTTGTGAAACTCTTCATTCTGGTAGTGCGCGTTAAAGAAGTCACACTCTGAGGTCTATGATTTGAAATGAGTGATGTATCATAAAAAAGTTCAATCAGAACTGGTGCAGAACATCCAATAAAATCCAGTTCATTAAAACAGATTCTTTACGTCTCCACACACACTTGTGTCAAGGTGGAAGGATGCAGTCTGAACTTTGAAGGAGCTCAAAAACAATCTTTATTTCATAAAACCAAAGTGTTTTTGATGGACAAAATCTTACAAATATGCTCAAAGAAGCCTAAAAAAAGTCAAGACTGAACTTGGGGCATGAACGCCCATAATGCACTGATGAACAAAGAGAACGGACAGAATATATTGGAGAGTGCTGATGAGAAAGTGAAGCTGAATGTGGTGAAGCCGGGCTGTACTGAGGAGTGAATTTAGGCACAGAGGACCATGAATAAACACAAGGACCACTAAATATAACTAAACTTTTAAGAAAAAACAAAAGATTATTAACAAAAATCATGAATTCTAACACTTTGCTCCAATTTTTATGCTGGAATTAAGACAAAAACTGTCAACACATGCAGGTCACGGCAAAGTTTTAAGTATCTTGAGGTGTTTCAGGCGGTTTCTTCCCTTTGTGTATTTGTCAGACACAGTGTCTGTTTCTGTGCTGCTGATGACTGTGACTCACTCTGTGGCCTTTTGTAGTTTTTGTGTTTGCACAATTAAGATCAAGCCAGGCTTTGATATGTCGCTTCTGATCCGCGAGGCCCCTCGTGAGTACCCCCGTGATGTCATACATTTTATATTGTTGAGCCGTTTCCTCTCCATCAGTGCTGCAGCCCTTAAACGAGGAGGAACAGGCCTAGAAAGACTGAAGAGTTGAACAACATGAGCATCGTGTTGTGAGAAGTAAAACATTCTTTAAAACCATTTTTCAAATTCTCAGTTGCAGATTGAAATGCAGCGTCAACCTGCTGTTTGACGTCCATATCCTAATCAAGTGAACATGAAATAAATTTGTTTTCTTGTCTTACATAAGTTTTGGATTCTTTTACATCACAGTTAGTTCAGCTTTTACCATAAACAGCTGAACTGTATTATTGCCTTAGTTTATTCCATTTAAAAATACAACACAATTTTTTTTAACTATTTAGTCACAACACCATTAGTGAATGTTATTTACATGAGCACAATCAGTTTTCACTCGTATGAGTCTCAGCTACTACCTCACCAAATTATAGCTCAGTATTTGTAAGCTTGACTAAGTTAGAGTCCTTTGGGCGTTTGGTCAATAGATGTGGCAGACATCTTCAAAAGTTAATAAGTTGTAGATGCACATTCAGTGGTTATTTCCTGGAGGTTTCATTAAAATCTGGCCTCTGGTTCATTAGATATTTTGCTACCAGGCAGACAGGGTCGACTCCAATAATTAATGTCGAAACACTTTAGCAATTTGTTTGTACTCCGTGTATTAGTGATGCCTCTTACCTTCACAACCATTTTTAGATCAATATCTTTAAAAATGACTGAGTTATAGTCATTTACTGTATATGTTTTATGAAGTTTATTAGATGTGGCGGCCATCTTGAAATGCATAAACACCAACGATTTACCAGATACTGTATGTACCTCTAAGGATTTGATTTTGGAGAGTTTCATTTAAATTTGCCTACTGGTTCATGAGATATTTTGCTAACAGACAGCCACACAAGCACAATTATATAAGCGTAAAATTGTCTACGCACCCTGCGTGCGATGTGCTCAGATTGTTACATGTAAAGCCACACAAAGATTGTGACTGTGCCAATGAAATAAACATAACGGCTTAAAAATTAGTTATGTATTTTGATGTATTATGTATTGATGATTTAGTTTGAATTATTATTTGAATTGATTGTTTGAATTGATTTATTTAAAAAGGGGCAGATATGATAAGATATTTTTCTTCTTCTGCTGCCTTTCATTTTATGTTTGTTTAAAAAAAAAATTATTGTATTTTGAAATTGTCATTGTGTTTTTAAAAATTTAAATGAATAAATAAATAAATAAATAAATAAAAAATACAAACTGTAAGACGACAAAGAGGCTGACTCAAAATGTGACGCACAAAGGGATTAAAAACAAAGCGTGAGGCAAAAATCAGAGACAAAAACGTATCAAATGTGACACGGAGGGGAAGTAAAATGAGACAACTTATGAGCTGTTACCCAAAACTAAAAACCTGAACCAGAAAATGAGAACAAACAGAAAAGAGTCACAAACCGACTGCAAAGAGTTCAAATCAAACTTTACATGTATCTGTTTTCTTTGTTGCCTTTTGTCTATTTTAATCACGGTGTCCGTCCTCAATAAAAATTAAAAATAAAATAAAAACCAGGAGGTCCTCCTTCATTAAATGAATGTTCGAGGGCCTGACGTTAGACAGTGAAGTTATAATTACTCAAGCCTGATGACCATCCAGGCAGAACGTCCAACTGCACTGCAGAGGGTCGAAAGTATTACACCACGTGGCAATTACTGTGAATTAATTTAATTACTTGACATTTAATTTGGAAGCTACTCTCTGGACTAAAACATTAACAGAGCATCAAGAGGTCTCTGGTTAAAACTAAGCATTAAAGCGATGGTTCGGGTCTTTTAAAGCAGGGTGTGGTAGCAGCCAAAACAGATCCCCAGAGCACCAACAGATAAGATCTTTGTTTATATTCTGCTTTTAGCTATTTGTAGACCAATCTGTTGGTTTGTTAGCAAAAAATTGGACAAATTTGAATGAAATTTTCAAGAAATAATCCATTAATGTACATCTACAAGTAGCTGCCACAGCTAGTCGACCTCTGCAAACACAAAAGCAGCTGTAGCTCTGTTCATGGATCAGATGTAGAGCTAAAAAGTGATGTGGTAGTAACTGAGAGTCATTCAAAACACGTACTCTGTGAAATCTCAGTTTTGCACGCAACATCTTTTCTCAACAAGAATATTAGTCCGACAAAACTACGGTAAACTCAATGGCATGACTAAATTAACAGCGTAAATGACTCAACTCTGGCATGAAATATCAAAGTTCATGCTCGATAATCCAGGTTAAAAAAATCCAACAAAGTTTAGTCAGGTCAACTGGACGGTTTCTTTGTTTGTTGAGACGTTTTGTCCTTCATCCAAAGGACTTTATCAGTCCTACAAAAAACACAGTCCCACAAGCAGCACACTCAGAGTGGGCCAACCAGTTTGCAGGTGCTCAGATGGTTTCTGGACTCCTCTGAGGCAGCCATAAAAGTGATACAAAACATCAAAGTCCATGCTCAGTAATCCAGGTAGAAAATCCAACAAAGTTCATTCATGTCATCTGGATGGTTTCTGTGGCGGGTGATATGCAATCCTTCAAGAAATGTTAGTTTGTTATATTATCCTGCATCAGGTCAAGGGGTCTGGAAACTTCAAGTCCAAGAGTTTCAGTTGAAAGTGACAGATAACGTTTTTCTAAAATTAATGAATCAAACCATAAGTAAGAAACATTTGGGTATTTATACGCTCAGCTATAAAAACAGCTGTTAGTGAAGATCACGTCTCTGTATTTTTTTTGTGTTGAACTGTCTTCAGTATTTTAGAATTAGCTCGAAATGCAATTTCAGAAATAAGAACTAAACCTGCTTTCTTTTCCTTTGCGAAGCATCTCATCTTCCCATTTTGTAAACCTGTGCTTCATTTTTGCAGCTGTTTCGGTTGCTTTAGTCGAGCAAACTTTATTTTTATATGCAAATGAAGGATGGGGAGTGTCTGCATCCCTTCATTGCTATGGGGGTGGGGTGGGGAGGGATGCAAATCAGGCTGACGGATGTGTTTATCATTTCATGATGACTAATCTTTATAAAGCACAACAAGATAAAAGAATTATACATTTCACAAAAAGAGAGCACATTTCTGCCTTTGCTTTTTCTAAATTAACTAGTTTTTTTTAAATGTAATACTGTAGTCCTCAGGGGTTGTTGGTGCACCGTCCATGCTTTCAGAGACTGATAGACAAAAATATTAAAAAATACTGTGTAAACGCTTGAATCCACATTTAATTTATACGTAATATGCTCCCAGGAAAGCTGCCTTTTCATTCATTTGTAGTCCCAATGAAAAATAGAAAACTGGACAAGTGAAAGACAAACATCTTCCGCCCAGCAACGACCTGAAACAGCACCTGAACGATGCATCCTTCAATTGATCATGACAATTTTTCAGCTAGTAACTCTTTGGAAATAACATTTTTGGAGCTAAAATACTGTCTTATGACCCTCGAGTTGTGTAATATCTGATATCAGGTATTGCTTTGATTTAAAAATTAAGACCAAATTGTTATTTTTTTGTGAAAGGCTGCTGGTAACATCTGCATAAAGGTCCTGGTACTTGTGGTATTGTCTGCCATGCGTTGACATAGGTTCATATCTTTTTCAGCTTAGGCGCTTATTTATGTCTGGACAATTCATAAATTGCAGTAAATGGATAAAGAAATAAAGATAATTTCTATAAAATCATAGTAGCTTACTGGACAGAAAACCAATGTCCAATGAAAAACTCTCAGATGTATTCAAACCTCTAATTCAGTTACGTGAAATTCTGACCCCTTAGCAAAATATAAAGAAAATAGAGGGGGGTGTTACAGTATTAGGCTTTTGTATGGATTTACATCATACCAAAAAAAAAAGGATATATCCACAGTTTGAGTACACACATATTTTCATGATTAATTTTCTTATTTGCTTATTTGTACGCGTCCTTTACATAAGCAAATTTACAAAGAGCCGAATCCATTTTTAAAAAATGTACAAGAAACAAATATGTGAATGTTTAACCAGCTTGTTCCAGGAGCACATTTTGAACACCTTCTAATTTTCTGCCTTCATCTCTTATTTTTTGCAGCCTCAAAAAAAACGCGCTGAGAAGTGTTTACTTTGTGCTTTCAGGACTGTGGTGAAATCAGACGAGAAAAACAAATGGCCTAGCGGCTGTCTTACGGAAAGCAGACAGCGAACAGCGGGGCTACAGTGGCATTTTCCCCCACATGCAAAATCATGCAAAAGGTAAATACTCAGGCGGAGGGATACAAACTCTATGGCAGAACATGGCCGTCACCTCCGTCATGTCCTCTCTCAAGGACCGCCCCCTCAGACGTTTCTGCTCTGTAATTGGACATACCATTCGCACGTCGGCTTCCTATTGGATCACAGCCGGATCAATCGCGGACTAATGTCGATGACGTCGATTGTACACTGGTACGCGGTTGTCGCCTGGGTGGACAGTGTAGTTACAGCAACATAAAAGTGGAATAAAATGCCGCGTTTTTATGTAAATAGAGACGCCGCTTCATTGTTTTTAGTTACCGCTTCCTAATTAACACGGGTCATCCTTCGAGCAGGCGGTGGCAGGCCTAACTTCGCTTTTTTTTACCAGCAATATTTCATGGTAAGTGGAGTGATACATTTCCTTCCTGCGTCTTTTTCCCCGCTTCACGGGTAAAGATAACCCCGTTTTATGATTTGTATACAACAAAGTAATAAGCATTATTCTACTGAACAATATAAGGTAGGCTGGCAGTCCGAATTTGAAGGTTGTATGTTCACATTTTGATCGAAAGTAGTGCGTACTCCAGCTCGTCTTACCGAGTTCTACGGAGAGCCAGGAAGGTAATGGCTGTCGGTCAGACTGGGAACTAGAAAATTATGAAATGGCCTGTGTACAGTAGTGTTAGCTCGTTCATTGCGTTGTAAAATGAGCCCGTGTGAAGGTGTCTTAAAGAAGAGTGTTTAATTTATAGATCAGTCCACACAATGTGACACCAGCCTCGGCTTCCAACATGTCAGATAAACCATGAAGGGGTTACCTGTCTGCCGTCAGTTGGCCTGCTCAATCTGTCACCCCGGCTCAGGGACACAGCTAAAGCAGCCCCGATCCCACTTTGGTTTGAAGAAAACGTGATTTTTAAGCTCATGTGGACTTCACAGACCAGATCTGACAGCGATCATTGTTACTTTGCTGTCAGAAAATGTATTCACGGCGCTTCGAAAAGGGAGCTATTGTTCGAAGCTAGCTGCGATTTGCAAGCTAACTCTCAAGAAAAGCCCGAGGAAAGCTGCTAATATTTTCCTGCCTGGTTCAGCTTCAAGCTTTTAACGGGATTCATATTGAAGTAAGCTAGGATGTTAAACAAAAATAAGTCAGATTTTATTTAGACAAGCCAGGATCAATTCTGCTATTTGATCTTTGCACGGCCTTTTAGGACAAACTGTGTTGTTAAACTACACGTCCTGACACCCAGCAACACTCAGTATGGTCTGTTTGATGGATTCAGTTCTGGCATGATTTCCTCTGGCTTTCCAGGGTAGGTACAGAAGCTGCTGGGCAAGAAGTAGGCCAGTTTGACAAGGTGATCCACTGCTGTGAGGCGTCCCCTGCAGATGGATCCATTACATCTGTAGCTTTGAAACCCCAAGGATTAACAGTGCTGACATTACCACCTGTTTTTCTTGATTTAAAATGTCACTTTTATTGTTTCGATTGCAGCGACTCCTGTATCTCTACCGGGCTTGATTTAAGAACCACTGTCTGACTGTAATTCCTACATGAAAGCAATTTTTTTTTCAATTTAATGGCGTAAAACAACACTCATGGCACGTTTCCCTTTGTGGTAGGGTTATTCAGTGATGCTTGCATGAATTTCTACCATCATTTGGGCTTTTTGAAACCATTTGTTGTTTAAAATGTTAGATAAGGGAATCAAATTGGATGTTTGGCACTGATTTATATTACCAAAACATAACAAACGATAAAATCAGAGCATGTGTGTGAGTAGAAAGGTATGGATGAATCTAGGCAGGAGCATTTTTTGTTTTAATTTTTATTATTTGTTTTATTTAGTTGAATTTACGTTTTGTCTTTCAGTTTCAGCTACTGATACAGGGATGTTAGCTATTAAGAACTTATTGAATTGTAATGTATCATCCAAATGCCAAATAATTACAGGTGTTAATCTTTATTAGTACTGAATACTTTTCATGTATAAAGCTTCATGTTCGTTGTTTGACAAGAGGTACATCTGGTTAAACTTGGAACAGTCCCGCGTTGAAAGATCAGCTGGGTTGACGTTTTCATCAAAACGGAGAAATTCTTAATCATGTAACTTTCCAAGCAGGTATTTCAAGCAATAATTCCTTTGATAACTTTTTTGGCCTCGCAGAGAAAGTCACAGTATTTTCTTCACTTTGATATTTTATGAAACAGTCATCAAATTGTTTTGTTATATCCATCCATCCATCCATCCA
>JAVCKU010000182.1:13317703-13328035 GCA_032273985.1 Hypsolebias coamazonicus
ATCGGAATCGGCAGGTCAGACTTTGTAAAAATCGGTGATCGGCGATCGGCCAAAAAACTGCAATCGGTGCACCCCTACTCTTAGCAGAGGTGAGGGCCAGCAATAAAGCCATTTTAAAAGATAGAAATTTCATAGAAACTTCTCTCAGAGGTTCGAAGGGAGCCTTGGTTAAGGCTTGCAGAACCAATGTCAGGTCCCATTGAGGGGCAAGCTGGCGTGACACAGGCCTGTGACGACGCACAACCCTCAAGAACCGTTTCATCAAGGGGTGATTAAAAAGCGTTCTATCACCGAAACCCTCATGGCATGAAGATATAGCTGCCGCATACACTTTAATGGTACTGAAAGCTAGATTTCTGTCCATCAAGAGCTGTAAATAAGAAAGAACACAGCCAATGTCACACAAAGTGGTGTCAAGGCCTCCTTCAGAGCACCAGCTCTGAAAAGCTGCCCATTTTGACGCATAAAGTGAAGTTGTCGACCTCGCTCGTGCGTTCTGGATGGTCTGGACCATAGCTGGAGGAAGACCCAGACGCACTAAGCGCGTCCGCTCAGCTTCCAGGCCCAGAGAGGCTGGCCTATCTCTGGGAAGCTCGTGATAGCTCGTCCTGCTTGAAGGAGCACGTCTTCCCTCCACTGAAGCTGCATGGGATACTCCAGTGACAACTGCTGCAGCTCTGGGAACCAAGACGCATTTTTGCGCTCTAGAGCTACAAGGATGAGAGACAACTGTTCCACCCGTACTCATTCCAGAACGCGTGGAATGAGAGGGACTGGGGGGAACGCGTATAGCAGCTTCTTGGGCCATGAGCTGTGCGCAAAAGTGTCCACCCCCAGAGTGGGTTCGTCCCGAGAGCTCAGAGAGTACCACAGAGGACATCGGGCGTTCTCTCGAGACGCAAACAGGTCCACCTCTGCTCGGCCAAATCTGGTCCAAATTTGGTTGACCACAGCTGGGTGAAGGGCCCAGTCCCCCTGACGAGGACCGCCCCTGGACATGTCTGCACCCTTGTTCAGTATTCCTGGAATGTAGACAGCTTTTCATTAAAGCAGATGTTGGTGGGACCACAGCAGGAACTGTCTGGCCACCTGCAGAAGCTGTGCTGAACGTACCCCGCCTTGGCGATTGATGTACGCTGCCGGCACCTTGTTGTCTGTGTGGACCAGCACGTGCTGGTTCTGCAAAAGAGGAGCAAAGTTCTGGAGTACTTTCAGAACCGTCATCAATTCCAGCACATTTATATGATAATGAGTGTGGTCTGGCCAGCTCGCTCCGACAGTCTGAGACAGACACGTCCCCCCCCCCCCAACCTGTCAATGAGGTGTCCGTGAAAACTGACACATGAGAAGTAGGTGTGATCATGGAGACACCCTCTGACAATACTCAAGGGTTCCCCCAGTGACGCAGGTCTTTTCCCATGGAGGGGGGGACACAAACCTTCCGTCTCTTCTGACGAACGGGATCTATGTGTAGGCGTGAGAACCAACGTTGCAGCACCCTCATGTGGAGGAGGCCCAGACTCACCACAACATGACCAGCAGCCATCATCCCGAACAGACACATTATGGTTGCCGCTGTAACTACACCTCCAGGTCTGACTAGGCTGAGTTGAGCTGTCAGATCGCGAGCTCTCTGATGGGATAAATGGGCCCTCATTGTGCACGAGTCCATCTCCACTCCCAGGTAGACAATGTTCTGAGAGGGAAGGGGGGAACTTTTCTGCCAATTTATCGAGAAACCCAGATCCGCCAGATGTTCTGCTAAACATCTGGTCTGGATTGATGCTTCATCTCTGGAGCTGCTCAGCAGCAGCAGATCGTCTAAATAAAATAAAATTCTCATCCCTGCTGAGCGTAGTGGCTGGATAGCTGTCTCTATGCATTTTGAGAATGTCCTGGGTGCCAGAGAGTACCCGAAAGGGAGCCTGTTGTACTCGTACTGGGTCCCTTGAAAGGAGAAACGTAGGAACTTTTTGTGTTTTTGACGAATCTGAATGTGCCAATACACGCATCTTTCAGATCGAGGGATGTAAACCAGTCCCCCTGACGAACGTTTCTCAGCAGCTGTTTTATCGTCAGCATGTGAAACTGTCTCTCTACAATCGACTCGTTGAAAATCGAGAGTTCTAAAACTGGTCTTAAGCCCCCTGTTTTCTTTGGGATGATGAAATAACGGGAGTAAAAACCTGTGTATTTCACCTCGTCCGGGACTTTGGAGATCACCCCTTTTTTTAATAATTCTTGGATTTCTGATAGCATGGAGGAGCTCTGCTCTGCTTCTGTCAGAATTGTCTCCATAATGCCCCTGAAGGGGGGTGGTTTGTTTGCAAACTGAAGTGCGTAACCCTTTTGAATCAGCGCGTTCATCCACCGGTCCAGTGAGCACTTTTGCTGCCACTGCGCATGTCTCTCCACAAGCGGCCGTGCGTGCTCCTGACGTCGGGCGTGCGTCATTGACATAAGCCACTGGGCGGCCCTTACCTCCGTTACCTGAGTAACCCACGGCGGGCCCGCCCTGAAAGGGGTTGGCGGTTTCAGCTTTGTTTACAGTTCGCGGGTCTGCTGCAGTGGTAGACTTACCCTCTGAGGTGGCGTTTGTTTCGGTGGTCGGGACATGCCGCTTGGGTGGTGGCTCGCTAGCGCTCTAAGCTACGTGCCTCTTCACACCGTGAACACGGCTAACGTTAGCTAGCTTAGCTTGTTGTTGGCCCGGGTCACTTATGTACGTGACATTCCGGGGTAATAATGAACTTTTTAAGCTAGAGCTACTTGAAAACGAATGTTTAGCAGAAGCTAGCTTACCCTGGGTGGGAGGTGTCGAAGCGTCCGATGGATTATTCGCTCCGCCAGACAAACCCGAAGTAGTAACTGAATCATTCTTTGGGAAATAAATCTTTTTTATTTCACACAAGTCATAATCATCGCATACACCTCCCGCCGCCAGTCATTCCTTAGATTGACGGCGACGAGGTGGGCCTTGTTGTTGATCCCTCCCAAGCTGCTGAGAGCGGCCTCACGAAGAGTGGTAGGCCGCGCTCGGCTGGCGGGTCGGGGCGCGCTGGTCGTTGCCCGGTGGGGTGGGTGGAGGGGCTGGGCCTGGGCCCGCTGCCCATGTTGTGGAGCGGCGGTGTTGATGGCGATGAGCCCGGTGGTCCTGCCATCCATCTGAGCGCAGGGGGGGCGGACGTGCTGACATGAGGCCCCGCATGGACTCTGCAATCTCGTCCCTCACCTTAGACCGTTCAATTACCCTGGCAAGGCTGGCCCCAAATAGCGCCTCCGTAGAAATGGGCCCTTCAAGCAGTTCTTTCTGCAGTCTATCTGGCAGGGAGGGTGCATGATGCAGCCAGATAGTGCGCTGAGTCATGGTCAGCCAGCTCGCCGCGCGCGACAGGCAAACCGTGGAGGCCGCGCATAAGTTCAGAATCACGTCGGCGGTCGTTGCTAGGGATTCTCTGTCCTCACTCGAGAGGTCTGGTTCCTCCAGTTTTTTTGAGAGGTGGAATGCGAGCAATGCCACATTGTTGCTCGCGGCCGCGGCTTAAGTGACGCACTGGTGCGCCCAGTTGGACAGCGTTAACGCCGTTTGGTCATGGTGACCAGGCGGCATCGGCTTGTGATCCCCCCTGGTGACCTTGGCCCCAAACACCTCCGCCAAGCTTAGCTCCAGGGGGGGAACTGACGGGAAGCCCCTGTTAGTGAATCCCTCCACCCTGGTGAGAGGCGTGAAGGTTGACGCCGGTGCTTTCATCTTGGCAGGCTCGGCTTCGACCTCGTCCCAGAGTGACGCCACTGCTGGGAAACGGGGCCATACCGGGTCGGGGAGGTGGGTCGACGACACTCCAAACCTTCCCGTCAAGTCGCTGGGTTTTGGCGGGGCCGGGACGGTCACAGTCAGCCCTTCGTGCCCGCCGCCTGTTGAATAATGGCGGGCAGTTCTTGTCGGAGGGCCGCTAGCGCCAGAAGCATCCTCGTCGAGGCCTTGGCGGTGGAAGGGGCGAAGAGCACGCGCTCTTCCGCTCCACTTCCAGCTGGGTGCTTTCCAGCAAAGACTCCGAAGAACTACCCGAGCTGTCACCATCTCTCTCGGTCGGAGGCTGACTTTCCTTCTCCTCCGCCACGGTCTCCAGCTGCGGCCTGTCGCCCAGCCGCCATTCTTCCGGCCCGATGGGCGCGAAAATGTTAAACCTCCGCTGTCGCTCCTCCAGAGGAAGACGGCTGCACAGGCGGCACGGGTTGTAGAGGGCAGCGTGTTGTGGCCCGAGACATCCTTCGCAGATCGGATGGTCGTCGCCTTCGAGGATGTAGGCGGTTTCGCAAGTTGGGCACAACTTCGTCATGATGTTAACCGTTGTCAAAAAATCGGACGTGCAGATCTTCAGGACGGCTGAATGATGGAAGGAGACGATCTTCCCGCATTAGCATAATTTATAGCCACAGGGTGGGGCCCACAAGGTAGGTGGGCGTGGACTAAAAGGTTTTCAGTGGACGCGCTGCGTGCAGAGGGATATCCAACAAGCGAAGCTTTAAAGGGCGTAGCTCATATGAAATAGAACAACAATTTGTTGGGCTAGCTGTTAGCCTAGCCTGGTGGAAGACCAGCCCTTATGAGTCTTCATGCTCTGTCACGCTGATAATCAGGTACTATTTTAACTATTTGACAGAATATCACTTCAAAATTTACCAGACTGTCCTTTCAATGTCTGTACGGTAATCTGAATACCTATAAGTGATTAAAAACTACTATGAATCTTGAAAGATATGCTTAAACTTCACCAGTACAGTGGAAATTGACTGCAGTTCACATTTCTATCCAGATGGTGTTGCTATGCTTCTGTCTGAGCCCAGAATGAGATCTTCCTGCTGAAATGCTCACAACATATTCATAAAACAAACTAATATAATCAGCCTCAAGCCGAAGAGCTCGTTATTTGGAGCACAGCTGGTTATTCGTCTTTGAATCTGTAAATGTAATTTGTGCTTTATTTAACAATATCCTATCAGTGGAGGTGGGACAGATTAGAAGGAAGATGATTACACAGATATTAAATTAGGTACACAAACTCATAAGTATATTCAACCCACTGGTGAATTTATACAAACCTTTCTGCTGAAATATGCCAGCTGTTCTAAAAATAGTTTTTTTTTATCATCTTTATTCATTTTAAAAAGAACAAAAAATAATAAAAATTAAAGAAAATAGCAGTACAAACAATTACAACAACAAAAAAATACAGATAATTTAAAACAAAATACAAACAATTTAAAATGAAAGGAGCAGAAAGAAGAATGAATCTTATTATATCTGCCCCTATTCTTCACACGATCAGTTTAACAAATGATTATGTACAAGTAACATAACAAAATGAATAACTTTAGATTATTCAAATACTAATTTATACATCTTAACATTTTAACATTTCAACATTCTAATTCTAATACATACATCTTAACATTTTAACCTTTCAACAGTTTACACTAATAAACACACACTAAGCTACTTCATATATTATTTTCAAGCAATTTAGCCTTAATCATTTTTTTGTATGTATACAGTGATTTTGCATTCTTAACATTACTTTCCAGAACATTCCACAATCCAATTCTCTGGATTATGGTAGACTGTCCCTTCAAACTGGTGCTGAATTTTGGTTTGGAATATATTTCAGTCCCTTTAAGATTGTAACAACTTTGTCTTTTAACAAAATTACGTTGGATATTTAAAGGTAACGAATTATTATGAGCCTTATACATACCGGTAATTGTTAAAATACTATAATCTACCAATTCATGGAACTTCAATAACTTCAATTGATAAAACAATTGGTTTGATGGGTGACAGAAATGTTTTCCGGTAATAATTCTAACAGCTTTCTTCTGTAACACAAAAAAAGGCTTTGTGATTGTTTCACACGCCTTTCCCCAAGCCTTTTATTTTTGAAACAGAAAATATTTTACTGGGAGAAGGATGAATAACTTTAAAATTGGCTGCTATTATCTACATGCAAATATCACCAAATCTGTTAAAAGAAACGGAAAGAATGGTCAAAACAGGGTAGCAGTCCTGAGCCAGTCGACAGTGAACTAACTCAGTAAGCTGAAGGTTTTACCAGGAACATCTCAGGTCTTTGACTTAAAGTTCAAAAATCTTATAGATGGGCTTTTAAGAAGCCCAGTTTCTAAAATTTGTAAGGATTATCACAGAACAAGAATCTGTATGTTTCTACGATACGTTTAAATTAAACGTGAATAGATAAAACGTTACAAATACATATATAATATGAAATCATAGCTTTTTTTAATGTTCAGTCTTTTAGAATCAGATCAAATTAGATTTACTAAAATTACACTTGATCACACATGATCAGATGTTTGCTTCTCGCTGCCTTTTAACTTTTGTCACTGTATAAATCAGTGGTAGTAAACATAGTCATAATTTTACTTTTGAATCAGAACATTAAATAAACAGCTTCATCATACTTTTCAGTGGTCGCCTCATTTTTGTCACATTTTTGCCACTTGTTTGTAAAACGTCTCTCCTCTTCCTCACCTCTCGTCTCAGTGCCCCTAGTGTCGAAGGTCTGTCCCAGCGACGTGTACCGGGTGTGGAAAAGCGGCTCCTGCCTCCGCGTGGACACCACCCTCCTGGGCTTCGAACACATGACCTGGCTGAAAGGACGGCGCAGCTATATTTTTAAGGGTGAAGGTGGGTGATGCTGAACAGAACGGCAGAAGTTTGATGTCTCGCCACGAGGCTTTGCTCTGATTTCCCATCTGCTCGTCCTCCAAGATGATGGCGCCGTGGTGATGGAGGTGGACCACGAGAAGCAGGTGGTGTACACCGAGCCGCTCGTGTTGTCTCCTCGAGACGCGCCCTCCCTTCTGGCAGCCATGCAGCCGTCACAAGAAAACACGGCTCAGAGGCTCACGTCGCCCATCGTCTCCACACACCTCAACACAAGAAGCATCGCTTTTGAGCGGTAACAAGAAAACTATATTTTAATTTGCTTTTATGTTTTCTGTGTGTGTTCAAAAACATTCAGCAATGCTGATAAAATCTGCCTCTAAAGATCTGACTGAATGAACATTTCACATCCAGGAATAAGTCTGGAATCTGGGGCTGGCGTTCAGAGAAGACCGAGGTCGTCAGCGGGTACGAAGCCAAGGTAAGAAAACTGAGGTCCACTGGATGTATGTTCTTTTTCTTTTCAAATGGTCTTATTTCATTTTACTCCATTGTCTGAGAGTACATATTCAGCATTGTTTGAAATAAAACAGCTATCAGTCAAAATCAACGATTAACTTCATATGATCAAAAAAGAAAGAATCACCCGTTTGAATGTATTTAATATGTACTCAGTTTAATTTATGAAATGTCAAAAAACAGAGGGTGCTTTAGTTTCATATGGAGTTTATGAATGTTCAGCTTTTTCTAATTAATAAAATGTAATTTTTCTAAAATATTGACACATTTTCTGCAAGACATTTCTATAGACGAGCCGTTTAGTGACAAACTGCAATATTTCCAGAAGTCTCACACATCATGCCTTTGAACTTTGTTGTTTTTAGTGATTGTCGACTCCTAAACAAGTTTGCCTCAGATCTGGACCATTTGTCATCAAACTATATAACGCGTAGAATCTTAAATTGCAGACCTGGCTTTGTGCTGTTTGCATAAGAAGATTTTTTTTTTCTGAAGCCAATAAAAGTACCGAAAGGGTCTTTATTCGAAGTGTAAAAAAATGTGTATTCATGCTTTCTGTTTGGGTGTTCAGGTTTACAGCGCAACCAATGTGGAGCTGGTGACTCGTTCTAGGACAGAGCATTTATCTGACCAGGACAAGTCCAGGAGCAAAGGTAACAACACAACCACACTCTCAGTAAGTTTATATTATGCACATTGAGCTCCTTGTGTGATAAAGGAGATAAAAGTTGTCAAATCAGTTTTGCTTAGTTTAAAAATGACAGCAGTCAAGTTAGCAACTGGCTCCACTTTGTGGTTAAAAATATGGCCGACTGTTATACATTTCAGAAACATCTTTATTTCATGATTTTTTTTTTTACTAATTCAGACTCATCAATTCTTCATGTTCTCAGGCTCAAAGACTCCTCTGCAGTCTTTCCTGGGCATTGCTGAGCAGCATACGGCTCACAACGGGGTAAGATTCTCCATGGTGCACGTTCATGCGTTTGTTGGTTTGTGCTCACCTCTTACAGCCGCTGCATCCTCTGACCAACACTTACAGCAGCGTCTCTGTCCTTCTGTCAGGGCAACGTGTCCCAGTGTGCCAGTCCTCACAACCCCACAGCCATCACAGCCGAGGAATACTTCAATCCGGAGTTCAACCTGAACGGCCGGGACATCGGGCGTCCTGTCGAGTTCACAAGTAAAGTCCAGAGGTATGATAAAGGCAGGAAGACGGTTCACATTGTGCCCGAGAATGATTAAAAAAAAAATTGAAGCCTTTGGCTCAAATGCAGGGCCGCACGTCCTTTCTTTCTGTTTGTTTTCTTATTTCTAGGTTTAAAGCCACGCTGTGGTTGAGCGAGACACATCCTCTGTCCCTGGCTGAGCAGGTGACGCCCATCATAGACCTCATGGCCATCTCCAACGCCCACTTTGCCAAGCTGCGTGACTTCATCACCCTGCGCCTGCCACCGGGCTTCCCTATAAAGATAGGTGAGTCAAACCAAAGTACACCTGGTTTGTGTGGTGCGTGCGTTTTCTGTACGAAAGCTCGTTGAGCTTTCATAAACATATCTGGGAGTCGAGCTTTATTCTGGAGATGTTACGATGTGCAGAAGCTGCAAACAACTCTTCTCCTTTTTGTTCTGTGCTCCAGAGATCCCTCTGTTCCACGTGTTGAACGCCAGAGTGACGTTCAGTAATCTGTGCGGCTGCGACGAGGCGGTCAGCTCGGTGACGGTCCACAACCCCGAGAACACAGAAGAAGCTGGTAACTATTACCTCATGGAAACATGTTTAAGAAAATGTCATGGATTACAGCAGAGGACCAGCGCTCCTCTGCTGAGTACTACTGGTACGGTGCATCATTTCTGTGTAACTCATCTCTCAGGTCAGTCTCCTCCTGCCTTCCACTGTGAGGTTGACCCTTCAGTGTTTGAGCCCCCTCCAGACTACACCGTCCTCGGTCCAGGCCGCAGCGAGCCAATGAGGGACGAGGATGACAACCTGCTGCAGTTCGCCATCCAGCAGAGCCTGCTGGACGCCGGCACGGAAAGCGATCAGGTCAGAGCACGATGGCCGAACAGTTCGTTCAGTTTGAGTTGGTCTGAAAAGGACTGAATTATTACGTTTGTGTTGCTTGGTGTATGTTTTATTTATTTATTTATTTTAATCTCATTGTCTTTACGAGTAATAGCTTTAAAAATACTGGTAATGTTTTTCATATTATTGCTAAAAGGTTTCCAGCCAGTATTACAGGAATAGTGACCTGCAACTTAAAGGCTTCAACTTTGTTTCCATGTTTGTGTACATAAAGCCATTGCTAAAATGTTTATACTGTTTATTTTATAAATGTAAACATATTTTGAACTTCAAAATACAGTTAAACATGTAAAATACTGAGACACCTCTGTGCCTCAGTGTTCAGTGCATGGCACTAAAGGAGGGGGTGGTTGTGTCAAACTCAGTTACTCAAAGAGCCAAAAATAAAACTTATATTACCTGAGGGCCAATCTCAGTTCATATCTATTGGAAAAACTTAACTTGGTTTTCAGATGTAATATGCCAAATTATTCATAAATGTTTTCCCGACACAAATATACACTTTTGTATACATATTGATTAAAGAAAAATAGGGTACACTGAAAAATACACAGTTATTAAAGTTAATTTCTTAACTACCGGTAATGAACTGATATGTAACATTAGTTTTTAGGGGAAATGGGCAATGCATGTTAATGTATTCAGGCCTGATTTGAAGGAACCTACATTTTCTTCAGTCATAAAAATATAAGACTTAAACTTTATTTGTTTCAAAGTTGTCTAATTGCTATGAGAAGTTCTGCACTAAGTATGCTCAGTTTTTAAAATAAAATTAAAGACGAGATCTAACAAGGTTAAGTCAGGTTCTCCGGATGTATTCTTCGTTGTTGAAACGTTTCGTCTTTTATCCCGAAGACTTCTTCAGTCTGAGGAGCTGCAACACAGTCTTATAAGCAGAACCTTCTCACAGTGGATCAACCTGATTGCTGGTGACAGCCAGAACCAGCTGTTCACATTCATTTGTGGTCTTCACAAAGATGGCCTCCTTTACTCCTCTCTCAAACCATCGTTCCTCTCTATCAAGGATGTGAACATCTTCATCC
>JAVCKU010000182.1:13333080-13347753 GCA_032273985.1 Hypsolebias coamazonicus
CTATTTGTATTCTTGTATCTGATGAAACTGTTTTGTATTGTTCTTTTAAAATGAATAAATAAACATCAAATCAAATCTGCACATACCCGTTTGAACTTCTCACACACCTCTCTTGAATTTTAAAATGGTTTCACCCACCTACTGGACCAGGAAGTTTCATCAGTGGCAGAGATGGTTTCAAGGTGGTCTTTGTAGCACGGGTTAGTGCATGGACAAATAACTTGAATTCATTCAGCAACCAAAAACAACGCCATCTAAAACATCATGCCCCACCTTCGCCAACCCAAGAAAACAGTCTGTCACTGGGTCTGGTGGCTGGTTCAGCAGATGGTCCTGCTGTGGGTCTCAGAAGGATTCACATTCAGACCACTTAAGTAAAAGTAACCAGAACTCCTCTGGAGGTCGTCTCACTGTAAACAGTGTTGATGGATGCTGAGAGCGTTCACACCTGTGTTTAGCGCCATCCAGACGTGATCATATTGCTTTGGACAGATGTTAGTTCCAGGTCTGAACGAGTCTGAGTGGACACAAGGAAAAGCCTGGTGGCTCGGACAGTTGATCATTTGTGATTTTCAAACTGGATTTATGGACGCATGAACTTTTTAAACGAGCTTTTGACGTTTTGTTTTCAGGTGAGTTCCGAGGTTCCGTTCAAGCCAAGAACAGTCGGCAGTTTCAAACAGAAGCGTACTCATGCTCATTGTTACAACTGCGCTAAAAGAGGCCATTATGGCTATGTAAGTAATGAATAATAACCACTTCCTTCCTTATTTCACCCTCTTTTCAGTTTCTGTTTATTTTTTAATGTAATTCTCTGCCTGCTCTGGGTCTGAATGTTTGTATCAGGAATGCACAATGAGGAGGATGATCAGTGGTACCTTTCATTCTCTGCCTTACGTCTGCCACTATGACACGGTGGAGGACCTTCTGCAGCGTGGTACCAGAACGCACACAGGAACTAAAGGTGACAAAAGTTGGTTTTAATGTAGACTATGCAGTATGACGATCCAAAACTAATGATTTTTTTTAACTCATCATAATGGCATGATTTGTGATTTAATCATGGTTAACTAAAACTTGCTACTCAGTACGACTCTTTATTAGGAACGTTTAACATTAATGTGTTTTTTAGATCTTGTGAGTGCTGGATCCTGTCCTGCAAAAGCGGAGGATTATTGTGAGAAAAACGGGAGGAGTAGGAAGAAGCAGGAGGCAAGCGGAAGGAGGAAGACGTGGCCTGTAAGGCGCAGAGAAAGGCGTGAGGTGAAGCGATTGAGAAGGGAGGCCAAGGTCAGGCGGGAAGGAGGAGGACTTTTAAGGAGGTCTCGCTAAAAATCTGATGAAGTTTGCCCCGCAGACCCTTTCAGAAACAGACACTTTATTTCTCCTCCAGAGAAAAAGAAGACTGAGAAAGATGAGAAGGAAAGCAGCAGAGTGTAGAGCTGGAAAAAAAGAGGTGGGATTAAACACGGGGATTTGTGTCCTCATCCTGACTTGGACCCTGGAAGTGAAAACCTGTCTTCAAAGCAAAGAGTCCACCATAATCCACAATAACATTTTCATCTGTGTCTGCATGTGTCTGTTAGCAAAATATTTCTTTAACCACTGCAGGAATTTTAATAAAACTTGCAGAAAGTGATTATTGGATGCACCTTTACGCCTAATTGAATTTTGGAATCAACCGGATTCAAGATGGCTGCCACAGCCAACTGACCTTCAGTAATGATCGGGCGTTTTCAGTCATGGGCTCTAAACTGTGGAACAATCTGCCCATCGACATTCGACATGCCACTTCAGTCTTTGCTTTTAAATCTCTCCTCCAAACACACCTCTACTCATTGGCATTTAACACAGTATGATCTGATTTGGTATTTCATTGTTGCTGATTGCGTTCATGCCTTTTGCTTTTATTCCTCGACGTCTAACTCAGGGTCATTTGATTTAGTATTCTCATTGTTTCTAATTATGTTTGGTGTTTTGATGCTTTTATTTCTGATGCTGTAATTATATCGTGTTATTTTCATTTGATGCTGTGATCTTTTTTGTTAAGCACTTTGATAACAGTTACCGTTTTATATAAATAAATTTGACTTGACTGACATTAATACCAAAATGGCTACAGCTAAGTCTAATTTACAGAAATTAAGCTTAAATTTGATGTGGCAATAGCTGAGTCGTTCACAACACATTCTGAGGGTGAGATTGTGCATAACTTTATTCTTGAGGTTTGTAAAACTCATTAAAATGTAGTGTGAGATATGCACTCCTTTAAGGGATGCTTGGGAATTCAACACTGCAGTCTTTTTGGAAGGATGTTTATAGTTTTTCAAAATGCTATTTTTTGCCTATACAAAAAATGTAGAATACTGTATGTACAGGTGAAAAATTGTCCTTGGTGTGTTTCAAAAATGCTTTAGCATTTAAACTGTTTTTGTAATAACATGCTCTTGTAGTGTTTTTGCATTTTTTAAAAACTTGAATTGCATCATGTGTTGGTCATTACTCAGTATATCCTCCAATATGTAATGACAGTGTTACCGTAATATTTGCATTATGCAATAAATTAGTAGACACTTGTGCCTTTGTAAGGTATGACATTAACTTCCTAATTTTGTCTTTTATAAACGTAATTTGTACAGTGTACATACATAATGGACGGTAGCATTACCGGTATATTAAAATATTCTTCCTAGTCTTATACATTTTATTTATCCTGTCGTGCATGCTGTATGCTAATTCTGTATTTCATCTACACTCTTCAGAGCAAAATGTTTTTATGTTTTATGTGTATAAATACTATTATCTCTTATAAAATGAGGGCCATACATCAGTGTGTCGGAGTATGTTGTGAAAACCCATCTGCAGCCAGTGGGATTTTCTTTGAAGCTGCTGAATTATTAATGAGCAGAGCAGCTGCCTGTGGTTTACCAGACCCAAGTAATCAACTCCGATGTGGAAGCGGGACTTAAAATCAAATTTAACCGTGATGAAAAACAAACTCCGTTTTTAAAGAAACTTAACGACTTTAATAAAAATTATTTTAACCGTGTGTTTTGCATTTTGCTTCAAATCGTAGCGCGAAAAGCCCCGCCACGAACCAATTGCTTTTTTGTTATCGATTGGTTGCGCCTAGGCGGAGACGCGAGCCTCCCATTGATTGATCTCCGCTCCACTCCCCGCTGACCAGAGAAAACACCCGACAGCGAATGCGAGAGGGGATTTAAATGAGACAAATACTGTCCGCTTCGCTTGACGGACGAGGTGGCTGTCTGCTGGTTCTCATGCGGGTTGAGCTGGTCCGCCAGTCGGTCTGTCAAAGAGCCAATTTAACACCGATTCAGCGCGACGCCAGTTAGGTTGTAATGTCGGCTTGTTTTCACTTGTTTTCCCCTGTAGAGCTCGCTTCCTGTTAGCCTCGGGCTCGCCGGAGAACAGAAAAATCGACATTTGTGTTCATGAGCGAGCGGGTTTAACTAGCCCACGCAGAAGTAGCTAGTCATTCCAGTGTAATTATTATTTTCAAACGGTTTTATGTTAACAAGTTTTGTTTTATAACCAGTATCCGGGTACCTGGATTCCTGTATGCTAACGCCACAGCTAGCCATCTTCTCCTCGCTTGTGTTGACGGATTGAAGCGTTTTAATTTTGTTTATTTAAAGGCGACGAGCTAACGAAACGGGCTTGCGTTTCATGTAGAAATCACATTTGTGCCTATTTATTTATACCTATACCACTTTATTTAGCTGACGGCTTTCACTGTGATTATTAGACAAAAGGGAAGTGGACACTTCTCACTAAAGAGGAAAAAACGAGATTTTGTTTCAGTGTATATTTATGCAATTGTTGCTTTTAAACACCTGTTTAGGATTATTATTATTATTATTGTGAAAAATACGACTTACAAATAGTATTTTTGTTGAGGGGGAGCGGATCTGATTTGTTTGTGCTATCATAAAAAAAAAAAAAAAAAAAAAAAAAAAAAAAAACCGCGGCTGCTTCCACGTTTTAATTAATTAAGCACCTCCGTGTAAATGCTCCCGGAAGTAACCGAGCAGCATCAGAAATAACCAGAGAGCTTCAGACGGCCACCTCTCTTCACCCACCACCGACTCTCCGGGCATGGACCCCCCAAGAACCCGGTCACGGTCTCGGTCGGGCTTCTACCACTTCGCCCTGAACGGAGGAGGCGCAGGAGGAGGCAGCGCTGTCGGTAACGGGAGCCTGATGAGCTCCACCGGAGGAGGAGGAGGTCTGAATTACCCTCCGCAGAGCAACACCGGCTGGGCGCCACACCACGGAGGACGGTACTACTCGGAGAGCCAGCAGCCTCCTCAGCAGCACGGCCAGGGGAGCTACCTGCCCGCGGGGGTGCAGCGCCACTCGGCACACGCGGCTCACAGGCACCCCGGGGCTGGTAAGCTGGCTTTAAAGTAAACAGGGGCCTGCAGTCCGGCTACATGCATCATTACAAACACACGCACGGATAGATGCACCCCCTGAGGGATGCAGGCGCACCACTTGCAGCTTATCAGGCTTTGAGGCTTTTAACTAAAGGCTTGGTGTTTTCTCTGCCAGCTGATGCACAGAAGGCCAGCTGTTGGTTGAGATGAACTGGAAGCTCTGCTCATGAAGTCAAACAGATTTCTAAATCCCCTTTTATCAGCTCTTGGCTTGGGGTCTTAATGTTGTGTGCAAGTCAAAAATCAGAAATGATTGACAGAATAAGAGTGTGTTTTGTTGTATTTTATTTAAAAACGAACTTATTTTTTCTTAACGGAATGTATATTTTTCATGCCAGAGGTTTCAGGTCAATTTTATTGTCATTTCCATCGCATATGGTACATGAGGTGGAACAAAATTATGTACTTGCTGTCCCAGTTACACCCCAAAATAGCAAAAAATAAAAAGAAACAGTAGCTCAGATATATGCTAAACGAGATAATCTTTTGTTGATGAAATATAAATTATGGAGTTGTAGCAGCTTTAGCCAAACCACTAGAACATAACCCACAACCTCATGTAACATTGCAAAGTGTCAAGCTCAAAGTATATGCTGAGAATGACACTCAGCTACTACACATCAAATTTTAGCTCTGTGTATGTGAAACTAGTCATTTTTGTGTTGACTAATGTTGATTAGTTGTGACAGCCACCTTTTAAATTGATCTGACTCCCATCAGCTGTAGACGCACATGAATTATTACTTTCTGGAAGTTTTATTAAAACCCATCAAGTGGTTCATGAGATATGTTGCTAATGGTTGACTTCCAGCAGTTGATGCTAAGTTTTAAGCAAATATCTTACACAGTGAGTAGCACTTGGAGCACGTTTGAATAACCCTCAGCTGCAATCACATCTTATTGGAAAATCCTTAAAACTGACTGAGTTATAGACGTTTATGGTTTTCTAAGGACAGTTGGCTGTGGTAGCCATCTTTAAGTTATCCAATTTTAATTTTATTTAATTAAATTAATTTTTTGTTTTTTTTTTTTTTTTTTTTTTTTTTTTTTAAATCTGTTCAAAGATTCATGTGCAATTTTGGTAACAGAAATGGGTAAAAACATCATCAATGTTCACCTTTCATCAGTTTGCTATATCCACAATAATCTTCTAAAGGACGCTTTGTGGACATTTTGTGGATTTAAAGCTTTTTTTTGTTTGTTTCAGTTGTCATAATAGATACATGAAAATCTTGATCAAAAGTGATTATTTAAATTATTTAAAAAAGCTTTGTAAACTAAAATAAAGCCCCTTCCTTGATAGCATTTTTCATCTTTCTTTCCTCAGACAGTTCGCTGACTTGACGCTGACTGCTGTGGTGAAATTCTCTCCCAGTCCACCGTTAGTCCTTTCACTCATGAACTCTGATGGTCCTGAAATTCAAAGTTCTGAATCACCCTTAAAAAGATCAAACGTGTCATTCTTTTAGTGTAAAGTTTGATGTAGCAAACCTGGAAAGATGTAGACAGCTGGTTTTGTTTTGCCTTGTTGGTATCGTCTCTGCCGGGTCCAGTTTATTTGTATTGCCTCGTATAAGATATTGATTAGTTGACATCTTATCATACCAGTGGTTCATCAAACAACTCAAAGAGATAATTATAACAAGCTAATCTGATTTTAATGTAAATCTGCACCTTTTTGTTTAGCGTATTAAGCAACCTTTAGGCCGCTGACTGCTTGAACGTTTTTAGAGAAACCTTTTGCGTGGTGGCAGGTTGGAGCCCATCAACTTAAAAAGGGCACTGAGGATGAGCGAACGAAGGTTGTTAAAGAAAGCTGAATTAAATCCCACCAAGAGGACGCTCACACAAACGCATGCCTAGTTTGAGTAAATCACTTAAAGAATGTATTACTTGTTTGTTTTTAGCTTTCTCTCTTTCTTTTGGTGCGTTAGTGCTAAGCGTCGATACGTTCAGCCCCCAGTTTCCCCACAGTCACTGAACCGTCACCTAACAAGACTTCAAGCAAAGGGTGGGGCGGTCGGCTGTTCATAAGGAGACAGAAGTGGTGTTTGACAAGTATCAAAGACATAAGGGGCTAGTTGTGATAAAAGTGGAGGCTGCTCAGAGAAACCTGTTGTACATCTTTTTTTTTTTTAACTGCTCTCTGTGCACATGTTGCATCCAGACTGCACATGTGGACCGTCAGATAAACAATGTTTCTCTGAGATCAGATTTATGGCATTAATGCTTTGTTGTGATGTCATTTTACTCCTCTTCTGTTGATTTTAGTGTTTTTGAATGAGCGTGTCTGTTGATCTTAAAAGATATCTGTATATATTTTTGTTTGTTTCCCCACAATGAAATGACAGTGAGCTGTCGCTGTAGAGCTAGTACCGTAGTGTTTTGTTTTGTTGGGGGCGCTTCAGCAGCATAAAAGCTTTGTTTTTAGTAACAGCTGTTTTTACACAAGTGTTGCTCCAGGTAATTTGATTAGTGTTTAAAAAGTGTTATATCAATGACACTTTTACCTTTTGAAGTGGCTCATGTTTGATTGAGTAAATGTCAAAATTAAGATTTAAAGGTCTAGCATTTGTTAAAGGCATGCATATCACCCGCTGCCTGTCACGCCAGAGTTTTAGACTTACGTCTTGTATTGATAAATGTTATCACTGTTTTGGTAAAATTCTTCAAAATAAGGTCACAATCTAATGTGATATGGTGAGATGTCAAGCTCAAAAGTTTATTTTGGATGACTATTGGCTACTACCACATCAAAATTTTTAGGTCAGGATCTGTACAACTGGTTGAGTTATAATAACATTTTGAAGGTCAGTTGACTGTGGCAGCCATCTTGAATCATTTTGACTCCAAATGTTAGTTTCATTAAAGTCTGTTCAGTGGTTCATGAGATATTTTGCTAACAGACAGACACAGACCTAAACGGATTCCTCTTTTAGAAGCTGAACCATTTTTTTTTTTTCATTAAAGAAATTCTAGGGAACTTTTCTCGCTTTATTTTTTCTCCAGATGTGAACTTTGCGATCTTGTGAGGAGTTGTAACTGGATAAACGGCGGCCATAAACAAAGAAACAAAAGCCAACAATGCTCTGGTTTGTTGGACGTGCTTCATGGTTGACATCTGTGCGTCTTAACGGCTTTTTTGTGTTCGGTTGGTGTGAGATTTGTCTTGAGAGCCAGAGAGGACGAGCTCGTCGTGACACCTTCCAGAGATCACTTTCTTTCTGCTCTTTGTTTATAAATCTGAAAACTTTGTTTGTGTGTGTGTTTTATTCAAAAGTCAAGTCAAAAGAGAAGCTTCTGCTGATGACCCAGGACTGGAACTGTCTGTGTTGTCAAAAGCACATTTTTGTTATTCTACACCCAGTGAAACTTCTAAAAAAAATTAAAGTGTGCGGTTTAGCCCACAGGGTATTTTTAATTTTTTTTTATTATTTGAAGTGTGAGATAAAATCTTAAGACAACCAGCCGCCTGCATTTAGTGTTTGATTTTTATTAGCTAAGCAAATGCATATCCACATGTTTCCCCCAGCCTCTGCTTTCATCTGATTAAGCTTTTTATTCTCTGGTCTGCAGGAGGTGTGTTGCATTTTCACCCTGATAATGTGTGCAGCGAGGATCGAGACAAAGTAAGGATGAAAGATGACCACTTCCTGTTCTGGCTGCCTGGTTTGAATATAATTTGTGTTTCATTGTTGACTTCATCTTGCCTTTTCTTTTCTCCCCTCTCTCTCTCTCTTGTCTTTTTATGCAGCTGGAGGACAGCCCCAGCCCGAAGCGGCAGCGCCTTTCCCAGCAGTCCATGTTGGATCTAAGCTCCGCCCCGCCGTCCACTCCGTCCTCTCCCATCCGACCATGGGAGCTGCCCCCTAACCGCAGACCACACCCCCACTACATGCCCGAGAGATGCCACACACCTGTTAGAAACCACCGCAGGTATGCTGCTCGCACAAATACTCATCGCAACAGTTGTTTTAATGAATAATTATATAATTCTTCACATAATTACACACAATTATGACCAATTTGTGTTTTGAAGTTTAATGCTTAAACTATCAGGAAAATTATGTTTAGTGAAGGTGTATAAATTTCTCAGGCAGTTGTAAGAAAAAAAAAACTAATCAGAATTATTCTGTTTTGTGCCTGAACTTATAGTTAAACTCTGAGTCCAAAACGGATTGAAAACTGTTATTTTTGCACTTAATTAATGCCTGATTAGATTTTTTTCTAATAAAGATTAAAATTGATTTAGTTTGGGATGATATAGCAGGAGAGGACAATGTCGCCCAAATATAAAAAAAATTAAAAACTGAATTGGTTTACCATCCCATGATTTGAGACAATTTCTCTTAACCAAGCCACTTAACTCTGACTTAGAAATTATTCATCTATGTTACAAAAAACTTACAAACACATGGAATGACGGAGAGCTAATTTAACACATCAAGGCCAACTTAAAAGCTAATTTCACATCTTGGCTGGATTTATTTTTTTCTTCTGTTTCCTAAAGATACAACTTTCAGACATTTGTTGCTTTTGTCTTTATTTACCGGTATTAAGGAGGAGGTGTGGCGAAAATGTTAAAATCAAGAATCAGTTATTGTCATTGCACAGAAGCACAACAAAATTACATTTCCATACAGCCGTCCAAAGAAAACAAACATGGGTAGACGGGGATGCCTGAGGCTGCAGCCTCGTGAGCCTGTGATTGAGAGGTTACTGGTACAAGTCCCTGTACTGACAACAAAAAAATTGGGTGGGAAAGGTGAACCGTTAACATCTGCCTCACTGTGGCCCTTGAGCTAGGCCCTGAAACCCCCTAGATGGCCCTCTGCTCCACACAGCAGGCTGTGGTAGCTCAGTGGTCTGTGGTTGCATCAGGAAGGGCGTCCGGCGTAAAAACAATTGTCAAGTCTTCGTGCGAGATTGTTTGCCGTGTCAGCTGAAAGAAGCAAATAAATTTTATGTATATATAATTTAACAGTCTTGTTTCACTTTAACTTTTACCAGTTTATCCAGAACTTCAAAAACAGAAAATATCTTTCTGTAGTTTGTTAATTTCTGACATAAATATCAACTTAACTCCTTTAACTTCTGTAGTTTCTCCTCCCTTGTTTCCCTTCAGCCCTCCAATGAGACGTCAGTGTGGCCGAAGAGACCGCCTTACTCGCCACCACCATCACCAACACTACAACAGCAACAACAATCACCGCCCTCAACCCCCCGCCGGGCACCCGCAGCCCCCCCACCTCCCTCACTCCCACCACGGCCTAGCCCCTGGCCATCAGGATGAAAACTACCGCCACCCTCCTCCAGGTTACCCCCCTTACAGCCAGCCACCTCCCCGAGGGCTGGGGTCCGGTCCTGAAGAGCGCCTGGCTTACCATCCCCCAAACCCCTCCCCGAGACCTCTTCACCAGTCGCCAAACCTGTCTCCCAGGCTTCTGCACCCTGGGCCTCATCCACAGAACCCACACCCCCACCCATCCCAGCAACAGAGTAGCGGCCTCCTGGACATTCAGGCGCAGGTGGGATTATTAGCTTTGTTGGAGGGCAGTGTACATTCTTGATGGATAATCATCTATATTTAGGTTTTGATCATCCTAAACGACTGAGTAGAGAAAAAAAAAAAGATTAGCTTTGTTAGCTCTGAAGCATGGTTCCTTTGTAGAACTAAAAATATAATTTCTTTATGAGAAATGCCAGAAACGTCCAGTTTAGTCAAACACTGAAAAAGAAAGAGTCCGTAATGAGCAAGTCTTCCATTGGAAAACGTAAATTCACACAGTAGTGCAAGTTATCCCATACAGTACATGAAGGAGAGCCTGTCTCCATAAAGTTGTAAACTCTGCCTGTCTGGACTTCATATTCAGGGTTCAGCTCCAGTATCGTATCCTGTGTCTCCACCGGGCACCCTGCCCGGCCTGCCCCCTCGCTCGGCCCCGCAGCAGATCCCAGCGTGCTCGGTTGTTTTCAGCGGGCAGCATTATCCTGTCTGCAGTGTTCCTCCTCCTGTGAGTGTCCTCCAAGAGGTTCTTACGTCTGGTTTCCCTTAAAAAAATTTTCAAGTACATTTTTTTTTTTAAATAATATTGAAAATGTTCAAACATGCCTGAATAAATCAAATCTCACCGGGTTTTTGTGTCTCTGCCAGGTTATTCAGACTTGTTCTGTCCAGCATTTGCCCATGCCCTACCCGTTTACATCACTACTTTCCAGCGATCCGGCCTTCTTGATTCCTCCTCCCCACCTTGCTCATCCTCCCACACACCTTCCCCACCATCCGACCCACCTGCCTCAGCCTGCACAGTTTGGACCCTATCCAGCTCAGCAGGCGCGATCAGTGAGTAGAACATCTTTACATTCTTAAACTTAGAGCTGATGTTAGACTAGGCTGTTTCAGGTCTAAAAATGAAGTAAAACAATTTGATCATCTAACATAAACCTTCATTGCATTCCTATTTTATTTGTATCGTTTACTTTTGCTGACTCTGATTTCTGCTGAAATCTGCTAATTGTCCGTGACATTCATACAGTGTGATGAAAATGTGCTAATAGGGATAGAATAACTTTTCTGTCGCATCTGTGGGTTCATAATTGGTGTCAGTTTGTTAGGTGTACATTTGGTTTTGAAATGTGTTTAAAAATGTGCTGAACATGTCATTTTCTCTTTGTAAATGGGCTGATGTCTTCCACCCATTTTATTTTTTTCATAAAGGCTGTAAGAGGAGCCATGCTTTACATATGACACTTGAAATGATAAGTTACGTTAAGTCCTTCGTATGACTAGTTAAATTTAGTTCAGTAATAATATCTGAATGTTAGATTTATTTCCCATAAGCTTTCAGACACATGCATTTGGTGCAAACGTGCTGAATGGGACCACACGCCCTCTCCCCTTATGACAGCTGCACACACATCTGTGAACATGCTGTCAGTTGTTAAAGTCTTCCCTCGTCCAACATGAGTTAAATACATCTGCTCCTAATGTAAACCTAGAAACTGTTACTGTCCATGTTTGTTTTTTCATCTGTTTGATATTGATGAATATTTACAGATTTTTTTATTTATTCATTATTTTTTGTATGAACAAACTTTCATGAGCTGAAGACACAGTAATCTCTGATAACAGTGTGAATGTTTATGAAGCATTCACACTTGGATCACAAAAATAGATCACAGTATCCCTTTTTCTTCCATACGTTTTTCAGCGCGATTCTCGTCCTACAGTTTTCAAGCTATTTCAACAAATCATACATCAAAATATTAAACTCTTTCAAGATAATCCTGCTATGACTTTGTATGACATTGTATTAGTGCAACTTTAGCTTTTAAAAAAATATTTAGCTATTTCCGGCCCCCCCCCCCCTTTTTTTTTTTTGTTTTCCTCGTAGAAAATGAATTGTGCTCATTTTACATCTTTCAGAATTGTTAGATGTGTTTACAACCTTTTTCTGTTCCATTCACATTTTGTTCTGGTTCAGCTTTTTTCAGCTTCCTTATGCAAATTTAAACTTTTTTTTTTTTTTCAGGTAATTTCAGCTGTTTTGTGCTCCTTTTAGATTTGTTTTGCTAAGTGAAACATTTTTGTTGTTCTAACTTCTTTCTGCTAACTTCAGATTATTTCTGCATGTTTCAGCTTTTTCTGTTTATGCTAATTTCAGCTTTTTTTCCAGACCTTTTCAGCTACCATTTTAGCATTTGAGCTAATTTAAACAGTTTAAAGATACTTTCAAGTTTTTCATGGTAATTTTTGCTACTTTCAACCTACCGGTAATTAATTTCTTTATGGTAATTTCAGCTTGTTGTGCTCCTTTCGGCTTTTAACTTAGCTAGTTTAGTCTTTTCTGCCATTTCAGCTACTATTTAGCTGTTGTATGCTAATGTTAGCCTTTTCAGTTAATTCAATTTTTTAGCTCATTTAAGCTCTTTCAGCTTCTTTCTAGTAGCTTAAGCTTCTTTCTACATTTTTGGCCACCTTTCGCTTATTTCAGCCTTTTTTAAAACTAATTTCCTAATGTTTGTGCTCATTCTGCCAATTTTTACCTAATTCAGCAAAAATATGTTCTTTCTGCTTTCTTCTGCTAATTCAGGCTTGTTCTTTCATTTCAGCTACAATTCAGCATGTGTTTTTAGCTAATTTTAGCAGTTTTTCAGCAAGTTCTTCATCAATAAGCATTCACACTGCATTTTTGCAGGAAAAGCAATTTATCTTGGCTTACTCTGATTCCAGTCACAGATATTGTATATTATGAATATTATCTTCATTTTGAGCAACTCAAACGGTTGTTTAAATTTGTAAAAAAAAATTTAAATTAGTTTTTTTTCCACCCTTCTTTCTCGTCCCCCAGCCTTTACAGAGGATAGAGAATGACGTCGAGCTGCTTGGAGAGCACGTGTCTCTGGGCGCCGGGCTCCATTATTCTCCTGCTGCACACCCAGCCCTCACCCCTCACTCCACACAGCTTCACTTCCTCTCCCATGATCCTCTGCCACAGGAGTTCTTTGGAGTGGTGAGCATTAATAAATCCGATTAAATTGGGCACAGACCTGAGTGGAAGTTTCCAGTTTTCCCTAAATTTTTAGCTTCTAAGGAGCCAGACTTGCTTGTAATATTTAAAAAGCAGTCCTTCAGATTTTTTGAAGGCCTTTCAGACATTTCATTGGAATTTTGTTGCTTTTTCACTTATTCTTTTAGTCCAGTACTTGACAAGTTTCAAAGGAAGATTTTTTTTCTTTTTAAACTACCCAATTGTGACACAAAAGATTGACTCAAAAGATGAACCATTGTTAACGCCTAAAAGAAAAGCTTAGCAGAGAACTACACTTAAATTGAAATTTTAGGCACTTAGTTGACAGCAGCCTGTAACAGAGTACAAATTGTTTCCATTTCTTTGGAGGAAACCATGAAAACTACAAGGATAACACAGTATGACGTATAAGTGGTATTTCCAACAAGCTTTTAGATGAAAACTTGGCATAAAGTAGACAATCAGCTTAAGGATGATGCATCTTTCAGGTCTGATCTGCAGATTTGTTTTAATGCCTGCAGCTTCTTTTTGTCTTTGTGTTAAGCACACATTGCTCATCATGCTGTCATGGTCGAGTACAAGAACCGGACAGAAAATGAGTGAAAAAGCGGCTAAAGTCCACAGAAAATATTTGACTAATTACTGACTTTATATAAAAGACCGAGTGCTTGAAAGCAAAATGTAAACGAGGATAAAACGTCATTGTGCACGTTTATTTCAGTGAACTTATTTTGTCAAGTTTTTGTCCTCTTCCCTCCAGTCCTATCCGAACTTCATCCCTCGGCGTCTCCCAGGGCGGCGTTACCGTTCACAACAGCTTCCACCTACGCCTTACCACCCCAGCCTCTTGCCTTACTTTCTGTAGGTAGACTGGGAAACTCACTCACTGAAACAACTAGTTTTGTACTGAATTAATACAGTGTTATGCGTAAAGAGACTATTACTGTAGACAGTTGCTTAATTTGGCACTAAAAAGATATATTAAATGGATTTCCTAAAGATGTAAAAGAAATCTGTTTGAGTTGGTTTTAAATAAGCATGATTATAGACAAAAACAATATTTTCATTGTTTACTTTAAATATTTTCTGTAACAACATTGGTTCACGTTGAGATAAATGTTCATAATGATTTTTTAACATATGTTTGCTTCTCATCCAAACATGTATTAAATGTTTTTCTGCGTAGCTCAATGCTGCCAGTCCAGCCCACAGGTCCTGCAATCAGCCTGGAGCTGGATGTAGATGATGGGGAGGTGGAGAATTATGAGGTTTGTCCTGTATCCGTTTGATTAATCTGTGTATGTGCTCACAGGAGGCAGCTGTCTCATTCGTATGCTGTTGGTGACATTTTCTTCCTTAAGGCCCTCCTGAATCTTGCCGAGCGCCTGGGAGAGGCCAAACTCCGAGGACTGACCAAGGGAGACATCGAGCAGCTTCCCTCCTACCGATTTAATCCAAACAATCACCAGTCGGAACAAACACTGTGAGTTTTGTTGAAATATTCTCATGACGTTTTTTAACTAGTCGGGATTAGGAGCTCTTTAACCGAAGTTTATTAATTAAAAACTTCATTTATTTTTAAAACAGCAAGTGACTCTCTTTTTTTATATATATTTTTTTATATATATATATTTTTTTATATATATTTTTTATATATATATATTTTATATATATATTCTTTT
>JAVCKU010000182.1:13508523-13521678 GCA_032273985.1 Hypsolebias coamazonicus
TCATTTTAAACTTTGACTGTGCAGCTAAAGTAAACAAGTCCATTTACCGGTATTTTTTTTGCTCAAGTAAGAGCCACGCCTTGCAGGTATTTAGATTTATTTACATACAGGGAGTTTTGGAAGATTGCATAGTAGGGTAAATATTGCTACCAGTGCTTGGTCAACTATTGGAGCACCTTTGAAAACACTTTTTGATGATAAATGACCTGTTGTGTACACAGTGAAATGTCATAAGAAGCACAAGACTGACTTGTGAAGAACCGCTTTCTTTTTTCTTTTTGTATGTGAATTATATGACTGAAACATGGCAACCTGTTATTATATTGTACTCGGAACAAAAGTCCAGCGACTAAACCCCCATCCTGTTTCTGTGCTTCTTTCAACAGAAGTCGAGAATCAAGAACACAAGTAGCAGACTGAAGCCCTTGGCTTTGCTTGAGCAATCCAAGGTAAGTGTCTTCAGACCATAAAATCAACACACCACATATGTAACTGGTTAAATAAAAAGCAAAATCTAATTTATGCATTGTCCCACTTCAAGAACATAGACTCATTGTCCAGCGATGTAATGAGGAAGCAGATACCAAACTATGGATTATCTGCTGTGGGGCTTTGAACCTCAATGGCCACGCTTTCTCTATTTAGCGTGAAAGACCTTCCCTGTAAAAACCTGACATTTGGCTGTTTGAGCCTTTTGCACCGTTGTTATTTTCACACTCCTCCCTCTGCAAGTGACAACCTGCTTCATTTAACGCCTTATAAAACAACCTTATAAAAAGCCTGTCAAGGTCACACTGTTGGTTTGATTTAGGTTGAGAAAATACATTTTCTGTGTGTAAATGACAAGGCAAAAAGATGTAGAAATGCACTGTGATTGTATTTTAGTAGTAGAAGCTTTAAGCTTGCATGCCCCCAACCCCCACCCTGCACAAGACAAATGCCACACTGTAATAAACATGACAGACAGACAAGCTTGTCTGTCGCCCTTTATCCTTCTTTTTCAAGGCCTTCATGGTTTTCTTCAAAGCATTGTGCAAAGATAGAGAGCATTTAGTTTACAGCATAACAAACGGTAAATGAGAGAAATAAGAGGAACAATAAAGTACAAGTTGATTGTTATGTTTGATCACAATGAGTCACACGCTGCCTGCCTGTCTTATGACTCCAAGAACAAAGGCATATTTATTCAGCAGCTGTTTACAGCAGTCTGTATCTAATCATATGATTATCTGGATAAAGTTTGTTAATGCTCTACTTGCAAATGTTGTTCATGTAATATTAAAGTTTATAACAAATTTCTCTCAAATGGGACACAAAAAGCCATACCTGAGACTAAATTTGGTCACAAAAGAAAAAAGAAAAGGAAGAAACCTTTGTAAATGTCCAGTGTATCTTTCTGCAGTTTGATGTAGTTTCTGCTCTGATAATGTTAAATTAAATTTTCTATTTGGATTCTTTTACATTTGTGTGTTGACCTGTAGGCTAATGTTTCATTCAGTAGTTTAAACCATCTCTTATGTTCCTTCCCAATTTTTTTCCCTCCCAATTTTCTCAATTCTTCCTCTCTGTTTTTACCTCCTGTATCTCCCAGGAGCATCCCTGCTATGCTCCTGCAAGCATCAACTTGTCTATAAATATATATGTTAAACCTGGGGTAACACAAAACAAAAAAGCGAGAGGTGAAGAATCAATAAAAAGATGATTTTTGCAGACAAAAAAAAAATTGCCCTATCAGACAATGCATTACAACAATGCTACTACCGGTACATAAAATAACAAAGCCGAATAAGGATAGACCCCTGCTTTCAGTTTACAGCACAAAAATGTCACCTTTTTGGACGTTTTAACTAAACAGTTAGGAATACTCAAAAGGTGATAACATAAGGACTTAGTTAATGTACATTAGGTGGCATTATCAGACGACCTGTTTAGAATTCAACCATACAAGGTACCTGGGTGAGGTAAACTCTTTGGCACCGTGTGATGCTTTGTTCGTTCGCTTCATACTCACACATTTTAGCTGTAATTGATGCTTATTAAGTTCCAGCTTGAGATCTTCATAGATTCACATGTCAAGTCTTAGCTGGCTAACACAGACAGACACAATGAGATAGAAAGCCTGAGGCAGAAAGGCAGAAAAGAAGGAAAGATCAGATTACTGTTAACTTCAGGAGACTGGCGTCTTGGACTAAAAGACCAACCTACTCTCTGATATTACACTCTCAGTGGCCTTATGTTATTAAGTCTGCACAATACTATTTTAGTAAGTGTCATTTAGCGGGTTTAATATTACCTCAAAGCATTGCATGCATTCTTATCACCTCTTAACACGCAAGACCAGTCTATTTATTCACTAGTGATAATTAGTGTCCTTGACTTTAGTCATTGTCTATGTGTGCAACTAGGTTGCACATCATGTTCAGTTCTTTTACCAGGGTATTAAGGTAATACAGTCTCATATAACCAACTTTCACAATTACCAACAAATTATACTTCTGAATTTCTAACAATGTAAAATGTCTGCCTTAGCAGGCTCAGCAAATGTATTTTCTTTTTAAAATAAATTCTAAATCAAATGAGATCTAAACTAAAAGCATATTTGTTTTACATAATTGTGAAGTTACCCTGTTGTTTACATGTAGCATGGTAAGAAATGCAATGCTTGTTAGTTATTCAATGTTACAGTTCCATTCTGAAACAGCTGTTATTTTTATCCTTGCTTTAGGATAATCTTATTTACAGTTGCTTTGCCACTTTCTCCCTAATAAATACAGTAAATCTCTGTTTCTCCTCATGTCTATAAAGTCCATGGTACTAGCAACCACTTTCCACAATGGCATGTCCTCTACAGTAACTTGACCCTTACATCATGAATATGTGGTGACATTTCTGGTGTTATAGCATTGTTCTTCCTCAAGTTTGTACCCTAATGTATAATGTCTAATTTGAGCAAAAAATGAAAATAAAATGAAATAAAAAAATCCAAAATTACACTTAACTTATATGAACAATTTAACTTAGGTCACCTTGGAAAAAGGCTTGTTCATAACATAAGAATAAGCTTGTAAACTAATTTTTAGATGCCTGTTAAGAAAATTAGTGGAAATTACAAACATGCTTGCTTATTCAGCAATATAATCTATTGCTATGAAAAATGAAAAGCGTAAGTGCTATATGTTGTACTGCATGTTCCCATACAATGATGAAAATAGGTTCTCTGCATTCAACCCAGCACACCTTGGATGCACCTTCCTCTACCCTATCTTGGCTCCCAAATAAATATTGCTATGAAAAATGAAGAGTATGCAGTTTTGTGACTATATTCAAACTACTGTTTGATATGGGATGTTGTTTTTTTTTGTTTTTGTTTTTTTTAAATTAGATCGTCATTACCAGATTAATAGGAACGTGTTCTGTGCGTATTTCAACTGTGCATTTCTGCAGTTCTGTGTGCGTTTTCATAAAGCTGGGTAGATTGTTCTTTTTGTTGACTTTGGAGCTGGGGTGTAGGCACAGGATTAGGTGGCTCTCTTCAGATCAAGGTGTGGCCTAACTTGAACCAAATTTACAAAACATACACTAAAGCATCCAAGAATCAAAGCTAGAGAGATTGATGATAGTAATGATAGTTTGGTTTTAGAAGATAGTTGTGGCGTCTGAAAGAGTTTTACCACCATCTAGTGTTCAGCTTAGGTTCTTAAAAATGTCATAAAGACGAGACATTATTTTAACTCAGAAAAAAAATCTTATTAAGAATAACTCTTTCTTTTATTATGTTTCATATTTGAACTTGATCTTTTTTTGTGCAGGAAAACAACAACTTTTTTTCATCCGACCAGGGCTGAAAAAGAGGAAAACAAAAGCAAGGTATTATTTTACGTTAATCGAAAAATAAATGGTATTTTACTTAATTATTCTTGTAGCAGTGTTTTTTTTTTTTGTTTATTTATCTTGTGACTTTTGTGTTCACTGATTGTTCGTATGGCTATCTTTACAGATGGAGGAGGATGAGGACACCAGGGAAGTGCTCTTTCCAGACTGGGAGGGCCCAGACCAAACCGGATTGACCATTGAACAGGCCAGTGGAGGAGAGCTATTTGTCAAAGAGGTTAAAGGAGAGTCACCTGCAGCACGATCTGGAAAAGTGTATCAAGGTAAAGTCTAATTGTTTTTTGTTAGTGTATTTTAACAACCAAAATGAAGTTAGATTTGTATCACCTACAACTTTATTTTGAAGCTTCTTTAATATCTATCATAAAATTTAATGCTGCATTCTCAAATCTTAACTCACAGGTGACCAGATTGTGGGTGCCACTATTTACTTTGATAATATGAGCTCAGAAGAGACAGCAGAGCTATTAAAGACACTGAACAAACACAAAGTTGGACTGAAACTACAAAACAAAGGAGAGAAATCTCCTTGCCACTCACCCATGAGTACACCATGCCGTTCTCCAATGGGCACCCTCACGTGGGAAGGGAGACTTGGAGCAACGAGTCCAGATGTCATTCTCGTAAGTTTTGTAAAATAGCCAGGTTATGACATAAATGTTGTGGGCAAGCTCTGAAATTTTGAATAATATTCTAACATACCATATTGTATGTTTACTTACACTTTTTCATGAACAGAGTGGGGATGATGAGGACTATAAAAGAATATACACAAGAAAGATTAAACCACGGCTGAAGTCTGAAGATCTTGCAGAGGGAGTGGATGTTCGTACAGAGCGACACAGCAGCACAAGCAGTGACGGCAGCACGATTACGACAGTTACTCGCCGCATCACTACGTACACAGTGGAAATGCCAAGTGGCATAAGTGAACTGTCAAGTCCAGAGTTTAAAGGGCTACAGCATGAAACTGGAGATGGCTCCCCACGTATGAGAATTGTACATAGCAGCTCTTCAGGTAAAGTTGAAAGAGATGATGGTGTTTTTGAGTCCACTGGTATCAGAGGTAAAAGTCCTAATATTGAAGTAACAAGTCATGAAGGCACTGAAATCTTAAGAGGGCGTGGAGAGAAGGGAGCTAGAAGTGTTCATGTTTTTGAAGCACTTGGGGACAGTACAAAATCTAGTACTATGCATGTAACAATAGGAGGGTCAGAAGGAGCAGGAAAAGCCTCAAATGATGAAAATGGAAGATCAATCAAACATGAAAAAATCAATCAAATTTCAACTACTAGCATGGATAAAACACAGACTGGAGGGTCAGGCAGTAGTTTTGGTGAAAGGACAGTGAAAACATCTAAAGTTACCATCAGTCAGCCACAAAAACAAGGGTCAAGCTGTTTTAAAGTCAGAATGGAGGGAGAGTCAGAAGATGTTGATACTGACTTGGCACCAACAATTACCACAGCTGAGGTCACAACAGGATTTTCCTCACATCCAGGTGAGACATCATTGGCAGTTAAAGACATCAAAATTCAAAGTTCAAAGTGGACAGATAAGAATTCCAATGAGGGAGAAACAGTAGCAATGAAAATACAGAGTAAAAGTCCAGATGTAAAAATGTTCACGAAAGAGGGGGATGTGATAGTGTCTCATATGAAAATGCCATCTGTAAAGACAACTGAAGCAAATGTCAAAACTGATTACAAATCCCAAGACCCCAAAATAAAAACTGATTTAAATGTACAAGTTCCAAAAATGGAGAAAGATATAAAATTACCAGAAGTTAAAATCAAGAGCCACGAAATGGATATTGGTGGGACAAGAGGTGAAATTAAAATGCCTAAATTCAAAATGCCATCAGTGAATATTACAAGCCAGAAACTTACAGAGGGCACAAATGCTGACATTAAAATGACAGGCCCTCAAACTGAAGGAGATGCAGTTGTTACAGTGTCAAAGCTCAAAGGAGAAATAAAAACTCCAGTCATGGATATTGATATCGAAGGGAAAAAAACAGACCCAAAACTAAAGAAAAATGAGGATATCTCAACTAAAAGGATTGAAGGAGACATTAAAACATTTGACATTAAAATAAAAACAACAGAGATTGACCAAAAAGGGAAAGAGGGAGATTTTGTAATGCCTAAAGCCGAAATGCCATCAATAAAACTAAAAGGACATAAGATTGACTGCCAAGACATTGAGGGAGATGTGGATGTTAAAATGCCAAAAGTTACAGGAGACATAAAAGCTCCTGGTGTTGACATTGAAGACCCAGATATTTACATTGAGGGTCAGATGGGAGGAATTAAAATGCCTAAATTCAAGATGCCATCATTTAGTTTAAAAGGTCAAAAGGTAGATGGTTCAGATGTTGACATAAGCATTCCAAAAGAAAATATTGATGTGAAAGCACCTGCTATTGATATTAAACGGCCAAATGTTGAAATAGAGGGACCAGATGCAAAATTAAAAGGATCAAAAATCATTATGCCATCTATTTCAGGACCCCAAATCTCCATGTCAGATGCGGACTTCAATTTGACAGGCCCCAAACTCAAAGGTGATGTTGATGTCAATGCACCAAGACTTAAGGGAGACTTCAAAACCCCAGAAACTGAAATCAACATTCCAGAGATCGGCATTGAAGGGCCAAGGGGTGGATTTGGAATGCCTAAAATAAAAATGTCATCACTGAACATCAAAGGTCCAAAAATTGAAAGCCCAGATGTTGACATCAGTCTAAAAGGCCAATCACATAAAGGGGATGTGGATGTTAAAATGCCAAAGGTCAAAGGAGAAATTAAAGCACCTGATGTTGACATTGAAGGCCCAGATATTGACATTGAAGGCCACAAAGGTGGAATTAAAATGCCTAAATTCAAGATGCCATCATTTGGAATGAAAGGTCCAAAAGTAGAAGGTCCAGATGTTGACATCAACCTTCCAAAAGCAGATATTGATGTGAAAGCACCTAATATTGACATAAAAGGACCAGATGTTGATATTGAGGGACCTGATGCAAAACTCAAAGGTCCCAAATTCCACATGCCATCGATTTCAGGACCCAAAATCTCTATGCCTGATGTGGACTTTAACTTGAAAGGCCCAAAAGTCAAAGGTGATGTGGACATCAATGCTCCAAAGATAAAGGGAGACATCAAAACACCTGATATTGACATCAAATCTCCAAAGATTGACATTGAAGGGCCAAAGGGTGGGTTTGAAATGCCTAAAATCAAAATGCCATCAATTAACATCAAAGGTCCAAAAATAGATACCCCAGATTTTGACATTAACCTAAAAGGACCAAAACTTGAAGGGGATGTGGATGTTCAAACTCCAAAGGTCAAAGGAGACATAAAAGCACCAGAAGTTGACATTGAAGGACCAGACATTGGCACTGAGGGACGCAAAGGTGGATTTAAAATGCCTAAATTCAAAATGCCATCATTTGGTTTTAAAAGTCCAAAAGTAGAAGGTCCAGATATTAACATTAAACTTCCTAAGGCAAATATTGATGTGAAAGAAACTGACATTGATATAAAAGGACCAGATATAGATATTGAGGGAGTTGATACAAAACTGAAGGGACCCAATTTCAACATGCCGTCAATTTCAGGGCCCAAAATCTCTATGCCAGATGTGGACTTCAATTTGAAAGGCTCTAAACTCAAAGGTGATATGGATGTTAATGCTCCAAAGATAAAGGGAGACATCAAAACACCTGACATTGATATCAATGCTCCAAATATTGACATTGAAGGGCCAAAGGGTGGATTTGAAATGCCTAAAATCAAAATGCCATCACTGAACATCAGAGGTCCAAAAATGGAGAGCCCAGATTTTGACGTTAACCTAAAAGGCTCCAAACTTGAAGGTGATATGGATGTTAAAATGCCCAAGGTCAGAGGAGACATAAAAGCACCTGAAATTGACATTGAAGTCCCAGATATTGACACAGAAGTCCACAAAGGTGGGTTTAAAATGCCTAAATTTAAGATGCCTTCATTTGGTTTTAAAAGTACCAAAGTAGAAGGTCCAGATGTTGATATCAACTTTCCAACGGCAAAGGTTGACATGAAATCACCTGACGTTGACATAAAAGGACCAGATGTTGATATTGAGGGACCTGATGCAAAAGTCAAAGGTCCCAAATTCAACATGCCATCGATTTCAGGACCCAGAATCTCCATGCCGGATGTGGACTTCAATTTGAAAGGCCCAAAACTCAAAGGCGATATGGACATCAATGTTCCAAAGGTAAAGGGAGATATAAAAACACCTGAAATTGACATTGATGCTCCAAAGATTGACATTGAAGGGCCAAAGGGTGGATTTGAAATGCCTAAAATCAAAATGCCATCACTGAACATCAAAGGTCCAAAAATGGATAACCCAGATTTTGACATCAACCTAAAAAGTCCCAAACTTGAAGGGTATGTGGATGTTAAAATACCAAAGGTCAAAGGAGATATAAAAGCACCTGATGTTGATATTGAAGGCCCAGATATTGACATTGAAAAGCCCAAGGGTGTTCTTGAAATCCCTAAAATCAAAATGCCGTTCGGATTCAAAAGTGCAACTTTGCCAGGTGCAGATGTAAACACTAACTATCCTAAAGGTGAACTTGAGGTACCAGATGTGAAAATTGATGTTAAAGAAATGAGTCCAAAGAAAACCAAATTTAAAATGCCTAAAGTTGGATTTAAGGGTCCCAAGGTCAAAGGCTCAGAAACTGATGTGAAATTGGACCATGGAGACCTAAACATTGAAGGATTTTCTGGTAGCTGTGAACAAATGGACTTGGATGTAGGAGTATCTGGGTCAAAAACAAAAGGATCCAAATTTAAAATGCCAAAATTTGGCTTCAAAAGTCCAAAGGTTGACATGCCTGAAGTTGATATTAATCTTCCAAAATCTGTTGGTGAAATGAAAACATCTGACATCAAAATAGGAGGTCCAGAAGTCAACATTGAGGGTTCAAGTGGAAGCCTAAAGGGACCAAAACTGAAAGTGCCAGGCATTACAGGACCAAAAATGTCTATGCCAGATATGGATCTTAATCTGAAAGGTCCCAAATTTAAAGGTGATATGGAATTTTCAGTTCCAAAAAATGAAGGTGAATTAAAAGCTCCAGAAATCAAGACCAAAGGGACAACAGGTCCAAATGTTCACATCAATCTTCCAAAAGCAGATGGTACAGATGTTGATTTTGATAGTCCTGGTCTTAAAGTTAAAGGACCACACTTTAAAATGCCAAATATATCAGGACCTCAAATCTCCATGCCAGATTTTGATTTAAATCTAAAAGGTCCCAAATTTGAAGGAGACATTTCGGTTCCAAAGACTGGAGGAAAAGGTTCAACACCTGACACAGACATCAAAGGACCAGAGGTTGATATTGAAGGATCTGCAGGTGGATTCAAAATGCCATCAGTTGACATCAAAGATCCAAAGCTGGAAAGTTCAGATGTGACCATAAGCTTTCCAAAGGCTAATCTTGAAACAGTATCACCCAAAGTTTACATTAAAGGGCCTGAAATTGACATTGAAGGTCCTGATGCAAAACTTAAAGGATCCAAAATTAAAATGCCAACAACATCAGGTAAAACATTTCCAGATTTAGACATTAATCTGAAAGGCCCCAAACTTGAAAGTGATATGGATGTTTCAAAAGCCAAAGGAAAAATAACAACACCCCAAGTTGACATAAAAGGTCCAAAGATTGATTTTGAAGTACCTAAAATCAAATTGCCATCAGGGCCAGAAGTTGATGTCAATCTTCCTAAAGCTGAGATTGACATGAAATCTTGTGAAATTAATATCAAAGCACCAGGAACTGATGCATTCATTCCCAATTTTCAAGAAGATATAAATGGTGCAAATGCTAGCATTTGTACTGATCAAAAAACAACTGCTATTACATTTCCAAAGTTTAAAGGTCCTAAATTTGCAATGAAATCTCTAGAAATGGAGGGTTCAGAATCCATGAGAATTCAGTCCCCTAAGACACCCATTTTCAGTGCGGGAGCCAAAGATTCCAAAACCGAAGTTAGTTTTTCAGGCACTGAAGCAACTTTTGATGCTCCTGATATAGCTATTAATGTAAAGGGGAAAAAGGGAAAATTTAAACTCCCTAAAGTGAAAGGAAAGGCAAAAAAATTAGAAGCTGATATGGAAACAACACAAGTAGATGTGGGTGATGACACAACTAATCTTCATTTTAAAGAAGCAAAGACAAAGAAGTCTTTATTTGGCAAGCTCCATTTCCCTGATGTAGAATTAGACATTAAATCACCAAAAGTGAAAGGTGATGGATCTTTATCTGAGGGTCTTCAATCAGCTGATGCATATTTACCAGCTGTTAGCTTGAACACTGCCAATGATGGTTCTGGCACTGACATTGCAAATGCTTGTTTGGAAGGGCAAGATATTAAAGTAAACACTCAAAATATTTTCATGCCAACTGTAAGTGCAAAAGGTAGTTCAGAAAGTGCAAGTGTTTCAGGAAGTACAACTGGTGGTTTTCAATATCCAGAAGGTACAATAACATTTTCCAAATTCAAAGTACCAAAATTTGGTATTGCACTGCCTAAGGTGGAAGACCAAAAAGATGAAAGGAAAGCTAAACCAGAACTTGCAACTGACGTAGGCATGCATGTAGAGTCTCCATCTGTAAGCTGTCAAGTCAGTTCACAAAATATTGAGATTCCCAATCCAGAACTGAAGCAGAGTGAAGGCAAAGTAAAAGTAAAGATGCCAAAATTGTTTGGCAAATCAAAAGCTAAGGGAAGTAGTACAGGTGACCTTCATGAATCAGAGGTAGTATTAGGCTTAAGTGGGAAAGAGGGTAAAATCTCTAAAGTACATTCTGGTGAAGTGACTGGTGGAACATTCAAACTGGAAGGTGATCCTGTAGTCAGTGTATCAACTAAAGGCAAGTCAGCTTCGCTGGACCTATTTAAAAAATCAAAACACCAATCTCCGTCTCTGAGTGATGAGGGATCACTTGCAGTTAGTTCTCCTTCAACTCACTTAGAAGCTGAGGGTGGTGACATTTCATTAGACCTTGGAGGAAGCCAGACCAAGGGTAAGAAAGGCAAATTAAAGTTTGGCACATTTGGAGGTTTTGGTTCTAAGTCTAAGGGCTCATATGAAGTGACACTTGGAAGTGACAGTGAAGCAGGGATGGAAGGGAGTGCAGATGTTTCTGTGCCTTCGAAAAAATCAAGATTGTCTTCATCCTCAAGCAATGACAGTGGTTCAAAAAGTGGTTTGAGATTCCCAAAATTTGAGCTTTCAGCTTCACCCAAAAAGTGAGTGAGGTACATTAAGCTGCCTTTTATGCACTCAAATCCTAATAAAGTAAACTTTCAAAAGTTTTGGTTCTTTAAAATGAAAGATGACATCTACAGCCATCTCTATTTTGTTACATATGAATTTTTTTTTTAAGAATAATTATTTAGGAGTGCATGAGATTGTTGAAAATCAATTCAAACTGTAAATAAGATTAATTTGTACTTTAATAATAATACTGATTTTGTACATAGTCAAGATTTATTGAACACATGCATCTCACAAATTATCAACAATCCTACATAACAAATTATGTTCCTGCATCCAGTTTCATTTTTTAATGAATGTTTTTATTGAACTGGTGTATATTTGTCTTTGGGGATTTATTGCACAGAGCATATACTTCAATAGATATTCTGAAGGAAAATGTTTTTATACATTTAAACACACACAAACAGTTACTATTTTATCAACTATGGAATCGTTATTTCTGTGATTTGATGACAAATAATCAGTGCAGAAGCATATTTTTGCAACATAGAGCTGGCCCTTTATAATACATTCTGAAGATAACAATATTGTAAATATTGTAATTGCAACGACAATCGCTGTTTGGAAATTTTCTGAAGTGCTGTGAGTACTTATTTGTTCATTTAACACACAATTTATTTGCTGAAAGTTGGTGACATCAACAACAAAAATTAAATAGCATCAGTTTTTTAACCGTGTTGTAATTGTCATTTTTCAAGTTTACAAATCAACTGTATCTACATTCACTTTAACACTTTCTGTTCATGTATATCTCTTACTTTTACAAAATTGAAAAGAAAAATAAAGTCACTTTTTATGTATTTTTTTTGCAAACAAGTTCTGTGTTGATATAAAGGTGCATAGCCTTGATCAGATGAGATGAACAGCATAATTCTTTGGGTCTACGCTTTTGTGTGCATTCATTCTAATAAACTAAATAAACAGATTTGTAGAATTTACTCTGCTTTTATATGTAAATTATTTTTGTGTGTGATCCAGCTGAGTTACTTGTACTGCATTCCAGCAACGGCTGGGATCTTTCTAATCCCGTATTTGTATCAATCTTTAAGACAGGACTCATTCTTGAATCAGATATTAGACTGAAGTCACTGATCTATCCACCAATCCAAAATTCACTGACCTGTGGCACAACATTATATTTTGTCTATTTACAGTACAATGAGGCATCACAGTAGCACAGTTGATAGAGCTGCTGCCTCTCAGCGAGCAGGTTACCCTGGTTCAAATCCCTGTCTGGGGGCCTTTCTGGGTGGAGTGTGCATGTTCTCTCCGTGCACATGTGGGTTTTCTCTGGGTACTCCAGTTTCCTCCCACAAATCAAAAACATGCATGTTAGGCTGATTGGTGACTCTAAATTGTCTGTAGGTGTGAGTGAGAGATTGAATGGTTGTTTGTCTCTATGTGTCCCTGCTGGACATATGACCTTTCAAGGGTGTCCCCCACTTCTCACACAGTGACTGCTGGATGTGTGCGCCACTGACCCCCCGGGACCCAAAAAGGAAGAAACAGGGAAAGATGATGGATGGATGGATAATTGTTAACTGAAAATAGAACAGATTTTCCATCCTATGCTGATAAGTCCCATTCTGGCAAAAAATAATTTAATGCATCCAAAAACAACATACCTATAATTCATAATTTGCCAAAAGTAATCTATTGTGCCCTTAACACAGCCCAAGACAAATGCGTAGATGAATAAGTTAATGTGGTTTTTCTTTATTATGTTCTATTGTTGGTTCTTGTGTATGTATGATGAATTTAGAGCGTGCTGAAGGATAATTTCTGCCACAATTGTAGTAGTTATAACGTTGGCCTGTTTATATTTCCACCTACCAGCAGCAACCATTCAAGGTTCTTTATTGTCATTCACATCACATGTGGTACATGTGGTGGAATGAAACTATGTACACA
>JAVCKU010000182.1:13643317-13654955 GCA_032273985.1 Hypsolebias coamazonicus
TTTTTTCCAAGAAAAGACTTACAGGAGAACATCACTGCCTTAGGAAACTACGTGTAGGAACACTAGAAGGTAACTGTGAGATCAGGACAACCTCATGATGCGTTTACACTCAACAGGGAAACTGAACACAACATATAGCAGAGGGACTAATTACAAAAACAGGAACACCCGGGGAGCTAAAACAGAAACAGGTGTGCAGCTGACGCCAGTGAGGAGGGAAAGAGAGAGAAAAGAACATCAGAATACAATAATTATCCTAAGAAAAGTGCAAAATAAACGTATTAAACACATCATGATACCAAATACTGCACAAATTTTGTCTCAATTTGTGATTCAAAAGAACTACCAAATTGGTTTTGATTTTCACAAAATGCCATTTAAGATAAGAGAACTAATATAAAAGGAGATTCAAGAAATCAGAACACCTTTCTGAGGCAATCAATGCAATCAAGCACCTTCAGCAGCTCCTAATTAAAGCTCTGTATTCTCTAACTGATAGTTTGGCCTTCCTGATTGTTCTCAAGTTTGGCTTATACCATCCTTCAACTTTTCAAGTTCAAACTCCTTCCTCAAATGAAAACTTGAAATAAAGTCAGGAGCATCAAACTGAGCAGTGAGTTTTATATCAGTCCCCCTTAAAATGATGTTAATTTCTTATTTTTTTTTTTAATCATTGAATCCAGTGATTTGAATTAATATCACTCCTCAACTCATCTGCTCTGCTTAGTTTGTCACTTTAGACAGTTTCCCTTGAACATGAACAACTGCTTATCTTTGAAGGCACATGAAAATGAAACATTTTGATCAATAAAGAAAAAAAAGGATGTAAATCTGTACAACAAGTTTATGGATTTACTCGTTAAAAACTGATAATAGGTCTACAAGGATTTAACAAAAGTTTTCTGCAAATTAAAAAAAAAACAGGGAATTAATTAAACACATGGCCTCGGTAAAATGGAGGTACACACAAATCTAGATTTATCCTTAACACAGACTGAGGGAGAAAAAAGACAATAATTCATACATTTTTTGTAATGTGCATCTTGATGAGGGGAAACATCCTTTTAAAACTATTTATGGCTGTCACTTTAATGAAATAGCAATCTTTGAACATTTTGTACTGGACTCGTTTTTTTTTTTTTTTTTGCCAAACTGCTTTCATGCCACCATCTGTCCATTGTTTTCCCTTTCTGATGCAACTAGGGCTTGACTCATCAGCTTCAGGATTATGGGACCGCAGCTCTGACCACCAAGCTACAGCAGACAAAGAGCTCTTTACTGTCAAAAATAATAATAATTAAAAAAAATCCAAACGCATTGGATCAGTGCAATTTGCTTTTGCAAGCTTTATTCCTGCACATTTTTTTTTTACAATAAAGGTTTTGTTGAAAGCAAAACAATTAAAGTTATTGAGGTGAATGAAGTCCAAAATAAATAGTAACAGATTAAAATGAGAAATTTCTAAATACACTAATGATGTTAAATTTGAAGTTAGACTTTGTGCTATCCAGCATTTTGTCACAGCGCTCTGTCTTCTTCTGCAAAAATCATATTTCTTTGTGATAAAGGAAGATTTTCCATTTTTCACCCATCCATTATCTTTTCCACACTTCTTCCTTTCTGGGTTGTGGGGGGTCACTGGTGCCCATATCCAGCAGTGGCTGTGCAAAAGGTGAGGGACACCCTGGACAGGTCACAAGTCCATCACAGGGACACATAGAGACAAACGAGACAAACAACCATTCACTCTTTCACTCACACCTAGGGACCATTTAAAGTTACCAATCAGCCTAACATGCATGTTTTTAGTCTGTGGGAGGAAACTGGAGTACCTGAAGAAAACCCATGCATGCATGGACAGAACATGGAAACTCCACCCAGAAAGAGCCCAGACCGAGATTTGAACTGGCGACCTTCTCACTGAAAGGTGACAGCTCAACAAACGGAGCCATTGTGCCAACTTAAGGAAGATTTTCATGGATAAAACAATCAAAATAGGTTGTAATGATCACCAATCAGTGTACTTCAATACAAACGCTAAGTATTTATCAATCATCTTGCTCAATAATCCAGGTAAGTATTTATGTTTGTGTTTTTATTTGAAAGTAGTAAAGAGTTAGCAGTATGTATGCACTTATATACTAAACTTTACAGTCATTTCATGAAATGATTAGTTTGCCTTTTGACACAACCCAAATTTATATCTTACTATTATCACTAGACAATGCAGCTTTGAGACTTATTTTCTGTAGGAAGATTTGATTTTCTTTTATTAATGGTAGCACATTGTTATAGAAGATCATCACTCACAAAACAGTAGGATTTTGCTGACTGAACCGAATAAAATATAAGCATCTGCTGAAACTCTAACTTTCCTATAGGAGAAAACAACACAACAAGAGGAAACCAGTTAAAAACTGGAAACTGAGGCAAATGAAAACATCTCTCACAGCAATTTTTAAATAGAGCGAGGGGAATTTTGAAAACAAACCTGCTCCAACACCTGCACAATATGTTAATGCTTTGAGTTTGTTTATATGTGCAAAACTAAACCAGCAGTTCCTATTTTTAAAATTTATTACTTACATTGACGTTAAGATAAAAAAAAAAAAAAAAAAAAAAAAAAAAAAAAAAAAAAAAAAAAAACAACTTTATTATTCAGCCAGTAAACAACTGACGTTTCACCAGAGATATGTTAGGAAAAAAAGAAACGTGGATTTTGGTTTAAATGCAACAATCCTAATTTCTTAAAACAAACATCAAAGTTCATGCTCAATAATCCAGGAAAAAAAAAAGTCCAACATCATTTATTCAGATCATCTGGACATTTTTTTTGTTTTGCTTTATTGAGACATTCTGTCCTTCATCCAAAGGACTTCATCAGTCTGAGGAGCCACAAACAAACTCACATAGTGACTCAACCAATTTTCTGGCGATAAGATGGTTTCTGGAGCCTGCCCTCTTCCCCGTCGACTCCTCTGAGGCAACCATAGCCAAAGTGGTTCAAAACATCAAAGTTCATGCTAATTAATGCAGGTAAAAAAATCCTGATGATTCATCATCTTGATGAAGTCCTTTGGATGAAGGATGAAACATCTCAACAAAAAAAAAAACTATCTAGATGACTTGACTGAACTTTGTTGGATACTTTACCTGGATTATTGAGCATGAACTTTGATGTTTTTAACCACTTGAGCTATGGCTGCTTCAGAGCAGTCGATGGGGGAGAGGGCGGGTCCCAGAAACCATCCTATCACCAGCAAACTGGTTGGTCCACTATGGGAGTGTGCTTCTTGTGAGACTAAGTTTGTTTATAGCTCCTCGGACTGATGAAGTCCTTTGGATGAAGGATGAAATGTCTCAAAAAAAAAAAAGGCTGTTCAGATTACACGACTGAACTTTGTTGCATTAAAACAAACCATTACAAAACTGTTTATTTTTCTGTTTGCACTACCTGTTACTTTTAAAGCAAAACAAATATACTTTGTACTGTATCTCTGAAAGCATCAACTTTAATTTACTAGTTTTATTAATATTTAAAACATTTGATTATTTATTGTTGTTACACATAACATGACCTTATAAAGTTTACATGCAAACATTTTTGTTTTTTTTTGTGGTTGTGCAAGAAGTTTGCTCTGAGCCCGGTTACCTGGATTTTCCTGTTCAGTACCTTAAACAAAAGATCAACAAGAAGAAGTTGATCGTAAAAGGTCACTGCACTGAAGGCCAAGAGGGGAGAGAGTTCAGAAGCCCCACCCCGTCAGTCAAACGGCTGCTGATGTCTGGACACGAGAAACAAAAACACGTTGCAGTTTTTGGAGTGATGTTCGATGCTTTTGTGAAAAAAGCAAAAAAAAAAATGTTTCATGGGATGTCACAATCATGTGCCGAGCCTGGGAAAAGGAGATAACAAGCAACATTATGAATGTGCACATAAACAGAAAGTGAGAATTCCCCAGAGAGCTGTAAGCAAACAAAGGTGGATGCGTAGAATCGCCAAAGCTGAAGGCAGGTGCACATTTTCCCGTTTTGATCCCTTTGTACAACCGTCACTGTTGAACAACGACTAGTTATATAATCAAATAGCATGTGCAATGAAACTGCTCAGTCCTGTTGGAAATATTTCATACACCAACATTACAAGGAAAATGACATGAGGAATAAAAACTAATCATCCTCCACGGGCAAGTTTGATGCTCTGCATTGTTTCTAAAGACCTAAGTGCTGCAAACAATAATTGATAAGCTCTAGGGGTGTAACGGTGCATATATTTGTACCATCAAATTTTGGTAAAGACAGTTGGGACGGATACAAAAACATGAATTATGAATACTGTACATTAAAGTGATGAGCTCTCCAAGAAGAGAATACCTTTGTTAAATACTGTATTTTGCTAACAACCATGACAGAATAAAAGTTAAGAAAAGTACTATCTAAACTCACTAGCTGAAACTAATTATGATTAGCTGGCACTTGTTTGATTCAAATCAGCTGTGTGAAAAATCTCTATGGTCACTGTTGGAGAAAAATCATCAACTTATGTACTCAAAAGGAGCCACACTCGATGGCAAGAGATTTTTTTAACTGGTATTTACTTGCAAGGACAGAGTTTCAGGACTGGTTTCACAGATATACAGGAATGCATGAAGCCCTGTCGTGAGAAACTGCCACGGGCAGTGTGTGAAGCTTGTTTTAATACACTTATCAGTTCAGCCGAGCTCACAGGCTCGGAGGCGTCCTTGGAGTGCTAGCTGCAGGCAGTAGCCTCACCCAGCTCCTCATTCAGCTTTCTACTAACCCAAACATATGGTTCATGGGCAAAGTTAATGTTCTCAGCCATAGTAGTTAAAAACATCCATAAACTTTGACCAAAGAGTCCCTAAGAGCCACGCAGTAATCAGACAGCTGGAGCTGAGAGAGAGAGAGAGGAGGGGGAGTATGGCAAGTAGCTGTGTCATACACTCACCACTTTATACTGTCATATGGCAAACCATTAGTACATTTAATTTGTGTCTTTGATACTAAACATCATTATCTCACACTCTCAGCTCACCGAGAAGCTAGGCTTAAGTGTTTTGGTCATTTTGTACTTCCACACTGGGAGGTGTTATTCAGTTCCGAGTCACTTTCTATTTCTGGGTCAAATTCATTAAAGCAAACACCCGTTGATTTCTTTTTTCTTTTATTTATTTATTTTTTTCTTGAACTGTAATAATTTCTTAAATACGTATAAGTTTTCTGTTTGAAACATGGTTTATGAGTGACTCTTTACAGTTCAGACTGGATGCCAAATTAATTTTGGCATTTTATTTTATAGGCAAGTTGCCAGTTTACAAATTTTACCTTGCTGTATGTAAGCTGTTATCTTAAACGTCCATCCCTACTAACAAGGGTGGTTTGTTTTGTCTCTCCTTCTTGGCTTCTGGGAAAGTTATTGTTTAATTAATAATGAAAATAAATAAATAAAAGCATTTAGCTTTTTCTTCTGATGCCAAACGTCTCATTTGTTTTCCTCTTTTAGATTTTAATGGATCTAAAAATCAAAATGCAATATCTTTTTACATACCATTCTGCAACCTTAACTAACAAGGTGCATTTATTTTTACACTTTGCTGAAGCAGGCAGGTATTTTAAAGCCATTACAGCTCAGCACAGATCAGTTGCACTTAGTTGCGCATATGAATATAGAAAACAGTATTTTAGTCTTTATGAAAGTGGAAAAAGGTCAAAATACTTTAAACTTAAATTTAAAATGTGCTGCATGACGCAGACGCGGTAAGATTTGTTAAAACAATTTTATCTTGTTTGTTTTGGTGCAGGTGAAGAATTGTAAAGGTATTAGAGTCCAATGTTTTAAGTTGACGACTGACCGATAGCATTATTTTATTAATGATTTAGCATTAAACTTTGCATTATGCTGACACTGGAGATGGAATAGCTAAGCTGCAAATTAAGCTCCAAATCCCTTTGATTCCCTCTGGCCAGCAGCCTACTCATCACCATTACTTATTCACTAGAAATAAAAAAAGGGAATTCCAGGGACTTTCTGCATACACTATATCCTCTAAGCCCTATCTACCTATTATAATCCTGCATAGTGGAAAAGTGTAATGTCACCTTGTGTGAGAGGCAGCTCTCTCAGCGAGTAGGAAAAAAAAAAAGTCATTTAGCACAAGTGCAGATCACATTTAATTAGAGAAGAGGATTTAAATTGCCATGCATCAAACACTGCGGATGACCAAAAAGGAAAGAACTTGGGCCACGGGCCAGATTCCATGAGCTCCTCCATAACCCATCAAAATCCCCTGAGCTACGAGGGGTCAATAAGTCAGAACACAGCCACCTTAATTAACAATGACCATTGCTGGGAGGTGCCCAGAATTTTAATGACGGCCACCTGCACTTCACTGAACTGTGGAGGGAATTTATAAAAACAATGATTCATTACTCATAAAAACTGCAGCTAATTTTTGAATATTTTTGCAAGGAAAGCTTTATTTTTGTTGGGGAATCTGTTTCCTGGATGGGCAACATGAGGTGATTATACTGCAGCATTTTTTTTTTCTTTGCCCATACAAGATTGATTTCTTTGCAAGGTGCCACAAGATCAAATGAGCTTGATGTTCCTCTTTCACTAATGATCCCTGTCGAGGGGTAATATTTTGATACGTGTTAACCTGTCAGAAGTAGGTGAATATTTTCACCATTTAGCTGCCACCCATTGTTGAAGAGTAATTTCACTTTCATTATGCTTTCCAGTGACATCAATAACAGCCACGCTGCTGTCAGAGTCCATTAAGACACATCTACATAAGGAGGGGAGCAAATATTCATGGGCATATCAGTTTCCTGGGAGCACAAGGTGAGACGGATTTGAATGACACAAAGATGAACTTTCTTTTAAATCCTTTGCTCGATGGGAACTGTCACTTTGGCTAAAGCTAAATTGTTCTCCATGTATTTACAGTGAATGCACAAACATACTCAAGTTGTCACAGTTCGTAAAGGTTGGACCCAGGAATGAAAACCAATGCAAGGAGCTTTAAAGAGAAACATAAATAGAGGAAATGAATAGGCAGATTTACAGGAACTGAAGCAAAACACAAGGAGACACGAAGGAGAACCGGACGTGGCATGACGTTCAAACAACGCCACGCTGAAGTTGAAGTAAAATCTTATGAATAGAGTGGAGACACCTGGGCAAAATGACAACTGGGAACAGGTGAGAGTGGGCAGGGCAGGAGTTGAGGACCACAAGCTGACTGAGAAAGAAGTGACCGATGAACTGAGCACGAATAACGTATCAAATGAAAACACAAAGAGCAGAACCAAACCCCAAAATGACAAGACAGAACATGATAACAAAAGAGGAGTAAACTGAACAATAAACAAAAAAAAAAAAAAAACAACCAAAGCAGCCAGATTCTGAAAAAAAGTGTTGAAAAATACCTTAAATATGTTTAAAATTAGCTTTTGGTGTAAACAACTTGGCTAAAAATGTATGTTTCACTCATTATAATGGATTTGTTTAAAATAAGCCTTGGTAGCGTTTGCTCAGGTAGGCTGTGTAGGTAGTGCCAATAAGCTGTCTGCATTTTTTTCTCAGTATTGTACAAATCTTAACCTCGTAGGCCCTGGCATCCACATATGCAAGAGTACGAGTCTTAGGAGGTTAAGTATTATATGAAAAATAATCAAATTTAACCAACTCCCAGACATGGGTGTGCACACAATGAGCCCATCTGTAGTGCAGCCTTAACGGATACCAACTTTTGGATGAATTTAATGCGTGGGTTTTTAAGTGATTGCACCATTAAAAAAGAATTTGTTTAATATAAAATGAAGTTTTTAAGGATGGTTGTTTCTACAGGCATTTGATAAAAAGTGGAAACAATCAAACAATGTGAAGCCAGCAAAATCCTGTTTGTGGATGCTGCTATGCTGTAATTTTGGAGCCACAGTCTGCGCATTAGCTATGTAGGTCTAAAATTCCCGCCTACTGACCCACACACAATATGGTGTTTTTAAGGTATTGAATAATACAACTAAACGAATCCAAAAGATGAATCATCCATCTATCCATCCAGATCTTTACCAGATTTTTCCTTTTTGGATTGTGGGGGTTCTCATATCCGGCAGTCATTGTACGAAAGGCGGGGGTCCATCACAGGAACACATAGAGACAAACAAGGCAAATATCCATTCAAACTCTCAAAAGGATGAACCGTTAGAAATCAAATTCTGGAAAGAATTACCTGTGTTTTTATTTTTTTTAAATCAGTATATTGTCCCATTCAGTTACATAAACTTGAAGCTGCAGTCAGCCTACAGGAGGTGCTGATGCTGTTTCAGCTTCAACTTCCATGTTCTATCCCCATGTCTGTATTCCACTGGTTGAAACCATGTACTGTAATTAGGTTTGTGTATGAATACTATTCTTCCAGTAATACTTCTACTATTGCCTTTTCTGCTGTGTCGTGATGTCATTTCCCCATTAGTCATCCAGAGTTTACGAGGAGAACTGTAGTGTGCATATTGCCCCTACTCAACAAACACTGCAAGTTCTTTTTTGTATACCACTGTACATGGCAATGCAAAATGACATGGGATTCAACCCACTTTTACCTTGTCTTATTACATGCTGTCAATTAGTCACTGAAATTCAGATGTACAGTGCATCTCTTGGCCACACAAACTGTGTATTTTTGCCACAAGCAAAAGGCCTGTGTGGGGTTATTTTGAAATAAGACACACAAGAAAGCTTAATCATAGCAAAATAAAAAGTTTGTCTGCACTGACTTCATTGCTATGGCCCCCAGCAGTTTCTGCATAACAAGAACAATCTGTCTGATGGTCTAATGATTACTGCATATTTACATTTTCACAGCCTCAAACAAGCTATGCAAATTGGACTACTTGTTATACACTTAAGGCTGGTTGCTTTTATTTTCTGAGAAAAGAAAGCAAAAATGTTGTCCCACTCCAGCAGAACATGGGATCAAATCCCCACTGGAGACATACCGTTGCAGTGACCGAACTTCACAACCCGCAGCCAGGTGTCCCTGGAAGCGCTGTTATTGACCATGCCAACACTTCTGAGGTAGGAACAATCTTCCCTGAGGGGCCTAGATGAGTAAAGAGCTGTCAAGTTTGGTTCCCCAAAGTGTTAACAGACCTCCTGTCTGCAACAATCCCCAGGTCTGCATCTACCCTTGAGTTCTCTAATGGTGAAAATCATGTTTCTAAATGCAACTTTGTCACTTTCTGTGCCACAGATGAAGAATGTAGCTTAAGTTTTGCTTCATTCACCATACACAACGCTGTTTTTTATTAAAAAAACATTATTTAAGTGAGACTTGAAACTTTATGTTTGAAAACCAAAGTTATAACATTTAGGGACCAGATCCAGATTCAAGGTCTAAACTGGAATTCTTTTTTTTTTTTTCCCCAACAATGTTTAAATACATCTAAATAGTATAGAAATTTCATTTTATTCTTATCCATCCACCCATTCCATTAACTTTACCTGCTTCTTCCTTTTTGGGTCACAGGGCTCACTGGTGCTCATGTCCAGCTATCAATGTGCGAGAGGCAGGGTACATCTTGGACAGGTCTCCAGTCCATCACAGGGACACATGGAGACAAACAAAACAAACAACCATTCACTCTCTCACTCACACCTAGGGACAATGTAGACTCTACATTGTAGAGCTACCACTCAGCCTAACATGCATGTTTTTTTTTGTCTGTGGGAGGAAAACAGAGCACCTGGCAAAAACAAGCATAGAGAGAACATGCAAACACCACCCAGAAAGGCCCCTGATCAGGATTTGAACTGGGGTGACCTTCTCACTGAGAGGCGGCAGCCATACCAACTGCACCACTGTGCTGCCCTTATTTTATTTTTATTAGATCAAAGATATTTTCTAACAGATTTGACAATATTGTAGAAAACTGTGAGGCTTTTAATGTGCTTTACTCAGAATCAATACTGTGGTTTACAGTCAAACTGTGGGATGTGGTGCCTCAGATGTTAAAGGACGTGGGCTTGTGATAGGAAGGTTGCCGGTTCAACTTCCCAAACAGACAAGATCAAAATGTGTGTGGGAAAGGTGAAACACCCACATCTGCCTCCACCTTCATTTGCCCCACATTGGGCTCTTGATCAAGGCCCTTAACCGCCACCGTCTGCTCCCCTGGGTGTCCTAGATGGCAGCTCTCTGCTCCACATAGAGGGCTGTGGTAGCTCAGTGGTCTCGGGTTGTGCCAGGAAGGTCACCCAGTGTAAAAACAATTACCAAGTCTTTGTACAAGTTAGTTCGCTGTGGTGACCCCTGAAGAACAGAGCAACCGAAAGGAAAATAAAGTATACGTATAATTAAAACTCAGAGTTAGTTAAGCACTTTTATTTTGTTTACCCAGGTAATCTCATTGAGTCACGAGAACTCATTTTCAAGAGAGACCTGTTTTTGGGAGTAGATAATGGGGGTTAAAGGCTTTGTTCAAGGGCCCAGAGTGGGAAAAATGAGGGTGGATGCAGTTCTGGGTGTTTCACCTATTTCACTCACATTTTGATGTTGTAAGTCCACGGAGTTGAAGCTGCAACTTTCCGATCACAGGTCCATCTTCTCTAACCTCTGCGCCATCACTTACCAAACAAAAGCAAAAAAAAAAACTTGTTTCCATTTAGTTAAATTGGAACAAAAGAAAGACGTTTTTAATTAAGTCCTAAAACTGTCATTTTTCAATCTCTCTTTTTTTATTTTTCATAATGTTTTTAAACGTATTTATAAATAATTAATAGTAGAGAAGGTAAGAAAAAATATATTTATTCATGACGACTGCTGTAAAGCTGATGTATTTGTACTGTACTGTGTTGGTTTTGCAGTAAAAACTGGGTCACCAGTGCATTGTATCTACCTGTGAACATAATGTGTCTAATTTGCAGAACCCTCGTATAAATCAGCATCCTGAGACCAAAGAATCCCTCCTGTGTGCTTTTTGTTGCTGTGCTCTTGTGAGAGAACAGCAATGATGAAGCCTGTTTAGTAGGACAGCACAAAAATCAGAGCCCATCCATTATGCTGGCATGATCCCATTTCTACATCTTTTGTTGTTTCTTTTTGAACACTGTAATGATTCTTAGGTTTATCAGTGATTAGGATCAGTCTTTGAAAGAAACATACTGTATAACTAGAACATTTTCACCAGACTCCTGTTAGTAATTAGTTTCCTATTTTTTATCCTCCTGAAACTGCTCTGACCAGTCAGGGCAAGAACAAAAAACATCTGGGAGTGTCCTAAAGTGTCCTCTAGGAGAGATGCTAGCAATAGATCATCCAGGCCCTGTTGATTTTGAGCGAGGTCTCTCTGGATTGGACTTGCTTCCCACAGATGCCATCAAATCCCCTCACATCTGGATATTTTGGAGGCTGTGTAAACACCTGGGACTTTTTTGTTGGTTGTTCAGGCGTTTTTTGAGTATTTTCTATTTGTGTGGGAGACACTTTTGTCCTGTTGGAGGAATATGGTAAATATTAGGGGGAGTGGTGGCGCAGTGGTTAGACGGTGGGCTTGTGATCGGAAGATTGCCGGTTCAAACCCCGGTACCGACAACATCAAAAAATGTGGGTGG
>JAVCKU010000182.1:13807112-13817790 GCA_032273985.1 Hypsolebias coamazonicus
ACTGTATGATTTTGACATGGCAACCTAATTTTCAATAAGAACTCTCTTTATGCATGGATGCAGTCAGACACCAAAAAGGAAGTTGGTCCATTGCTGATTTTGCAAGTTAGCCAGCTCACAAAATTTACAATTGCATATGGTGGTGGCTATACAGTATTGGATACTGATGCTAGATGCAACCACATATCAAAATGGAAGTTGGTACCTCACTGTTTTTTCAGGGCATCATGCTCACAATATTCATGGACAGGCAGAAGAAGGTTGCTATACAAAATGTCTTAAATTTAAACCGTCAGTTTTACGTAAATATATTTTTCTCCATTTAACATTATAAACGTAGCTCACTTTATTTCCTTCACTTCAGTGAAGTGTGTGTTGAGTGTGTTGTCTCAAGCATTGACGCTTATTCTTTCCCAGCATTTATGCAATCCAAATGAGCACCTCAAGCAGCATCATTGCAACATCCCATTTCACCTGACTTAAAAATAGTATGGACATGAGTTTGCCATTATCTTCTAGTCAGGCTAAAATCCTTCCACATTTGCAATCCATGTATCCGGATGGCAGTCCTCGAGCACATTGACTTCCCATTAATGGGTTGGGGAGCATCAGGAGAGTCCAGCTTGTGCGGAGATTTCCTCATGGATATGGCTTATGGCACAGGGGCACTTGCCCTAAGCCATTTGCACTGATTTGACAAATGATTCTATATCAAAGGCCTCTGCACTGATTTGGGTGGTAATTGATTGGAAGTGAGGCCCTCAAATCCCTGATTGGTTTAGCTGGATATGGGGCCGAGATGCTGTGGCAAGTGAAAGGAATTAAAGGACAGGCAGCAAGAGAGACAGCAAGCCTACAGTGCAGGAGATTTGGGAAATATACTGTACAACACCGCCTCATTTACACTTCATACAAATTCTGGGAGAAATTTGTCAGATAAGCCTTTCCTCACATATTAAGCATGTTATGTTTTTAATATGTACTGTATATAGACCATCCGTTGTCATCTTTGTGTTCCTTTTTCCAATGCAGCTGTCAGGATATCTGGATTGTTAGTGTGTCCGTGAAGATTGGATTTCACCATTGGAAAAGAGGAATTTGGTTAGAAATGGAATATTATCGATTTGTTCCACATGAATGTGTGGTCTGATGCAGATATATGAGCACTGCATGTTGGCTTAGAGGGATATATGCATGATATATTCCTTCATCAGTTTTCCCTGAATTTTTGATGCCATTAACCACTGTTGTGGAAATGGTGTGACAAGAGGAATTATATCAAACATGAAGCATGCACATTGTTACCCTTCACCCTTAAGATATACTAAAGTCTGTGGAGCATTCAGGAGACCAGTAAAGTAAAGTGCACATTCAAATTAGAGCTGCATAAGACAAAGAAAAAACAAAACATCAAATTCCAATATAATTGCTGAATATTTCAGTATTGGTTGCAATAAGCACATTTTTCTGTCTGTTGTCTTTCTGTTCTGTCATTACGACAGACGACACTCTCCATGCATTTAGCATTTTGGCAGCTATCATCTCAGTTGGCTGTGAGCGTTTAGGACAGTGGGGTTCCTTCTGATGGCCAATTATTGGCATGCAAGGTGTGTGTAGGTCTTTGCAATCCTCATCAGTTTCAAAATGATGGTGTTTGATTTTGCAGCTATATATTTTTTTTAACATAATATGTGGCCCTTTTTCAAATTAATGAATGCCTTGACTTAATGCTTTTGGACTGAACCCAATTCAAGATGGTGGCCACAGCCAACTGACCTTGAAAAACGCAAAACTTGACATAAACAGTTTTGCAAATTCAGAACTAAAATTAGATGTGGTGGTAGCTGAGAATAATCTCCATTTTATGCTCTGAGATATAACTAAACAGTTTGATATGTTCTTCAAACTGCCATTAACTAATGGAGTTGACTTAATTTGCCTGTTATCAAAATTTGTTATGAGTCACTGGCCGGAATTTAATACAATATTCAGAAAGTAATCATTGGCTATACAGTATATTAATTACTGATACATTTTTGGAGTCAGCTGAGTTCAGAATGGCCTTCACAGTCAACTGATCTTAAATGCACAAATATGGCTACATTTCAGTCAATTTTACAAATTTCATGTCTTGGGTGGTACTAGATGAGAGTGATCCCCAATTTGTACTGAGAGCCAACTGATGCTACACGATCTGTTTTTAAACTTTGTCTACCTACAGGAGTACACTCTGTCTATTAGCAAAATAAACAAATAAATTAATTAATTAATGAATAAATAATTTTTTTGACATGTTTATGATTGTTTATGAGTAATCCTTGGCTAAACATTCTACAAAAGGTTTACATTTGGAGACAATCTAAATCAATATGGCTGCTGATCTAAAATAAGAAAAAAATACATACATATGGCCATAAATCAGTCAAATTTGTATGTATAAATGTGCATAAGTATAAGAGTGCAGGTTCTGCGCAAACATTTGAACTGGTAGTCACTGAGAGTCATCCTCAACACATGCTCCGAGCACTCACAGGGCTTGCAGTAAACGCAGCCTCAGCCACGCAGATGATTTTAGTTTACCACTTTGGCATAAAAGGCAAAAACGTTTTTTGTGTTGCTCTAAAGAATAAAACTATTTTGAAACAATGCTCATCTGATTGCCTGGGTAAATAAAGTGGAAGAGCAGGCTGTTGATTTATCACAGGGTTAGGATTTCACTTCAGCTTCTTCCTCTGGAAAGACACTTCACCTGAAGTTGCTCCCAGTGGCAGACCCATGCCTTGGATTGCCACATTGTGCCTATTTGAGAGGCAGCATCACCTGTAAAGAAGTGCACTCAGGCAGAAGCTCCATATAAGTGCACACTATTTGCCATGCCCAATGGTTTTTGGGGATTTTTTTTTTTAAAGGTGGAATGACTGTAGACTGAATATAGATGTGAATTTAGTCATATTTCTGCACACAGCTTCTTAGTGTGACCTTAAAACTTTGTGCAAATGTAGAATGTTTGCATTATGTTTTGCTATGCTCTGACCACCTTCAAGTTATCTGTTTGGTCATGTGTGCAGCATGCTGGATGTTCTGCAGGTCAGCCCGCATGCTGCAGCGGCTTGCTAATGCAGCTGTGACAGGGATGTTGTGTATATGTAGACCCTGCTGCCTTTATTACATGGCAGGCTGACTGTGTTGCATACCTTTTGCCATTTGACACAGACATGTGCTAGTGACAGATTCTGCACAGCATTGGTCTCAGAGGTCACAAATGACCTTTCGGATAGCTTTTTTGTTCAGTCACAAAGCATTACTTGTTTGACGATGGCCACCAATGCAACCCCGGGCACCCTGATGGAGCCATGGGTTGTTGCTGCTTGTCTTCTGTGATCACATTTACTTCAGCTGAGTTGTGCACATGTGTGTGTGTATACGCTAGACATTGGGATTGATAGATTAAATGCATATGTCAGTGCACTTGCATGAAAGACAAATTTGGATCTACATGTTCAGGAACATGCCTCACTAAACACATTCTATGATGCCTTAAACTAAAAACTTTGCTGCATGACGACCCTGTTGTTTGAATGCCAGGGGTATTTTTATTTTTATTTTTTATATATATACAAAATGAATCATCAGCCCTTACTTGGCTTCAAAATGCTGCTGCACACAAGATGTGTTAAGCATTTTATCCATGACCACCAGTGAGTTCATATTTATTCAGCTTCTAGGGATGAAGTTATTAAAGTAGTAGAGTGTTTGTTGAGAATTTCTGGCGCTAACTTGTACTGTACAGAGCAGATTGTGTAAAAAATAAATAAATACATAAATAAATAAAGAGTGCATAAAATATTCTGTGGAATACACCATTCAGGTTAGAGACTTCAGAAATGGCAGGAACAAGGTGTAGTGCAGGCCCCATGTTGTCAGGATTGCTTGATCTCAACCCCCACCATTTACATCCTCCATCTGCCGCCTATTTTTGTTGTGCTCTTAATATCTGTATACCTATAAATATGTCCTACATGCACTCACTTAAGTATCCAAAATGGGAAATTAAATGCTTTCATGACTAAAAACCAAAAAAAAAAAAAAAAAAAGGAAGGAAGGAAGGAAAAAACAAAACAAAAAAACAACCTCTTTACCAGTTGTGGTACTGGAATGTTTTTCTACAAGTTTTGTTTGCATTTCTAATTAAGAGTTTATTTTGTCCTTGTCATGCAGCGCTGAGAAACAGCAATGCATGCTTCCCATCCAAAAGAAAACCCTTTGAAAAAAAAAAAATAAAAAAAAAACAACCTTCATGATTTCAATCGCCTGAAGCATCGTGTCAGAAATATGATCTTACCTTCACCTCTTACTCTGAATACCGTACTGTAATGATGCTCTGAGGTGAACCCACACATAAATTATTCACACAATGCAATATTTTCACTCTTTATCTTCTTGCTAGCAAGAGAGGACCGTTTAAGGGAAGCAAGGGTGAACAAAGAGGAAGAAGAAGGAAAAAAGAGGAAAACACTGGGTGTATGAATGTCAGAATTTGTGGTGGACAGACAATGCTCTTGATGTGAGTTATAATTGTAGTTTAACAATGTGCGGACCTTGGGGATATTCGACATGCAATACATGGCCTTTAGACTAGTATCACTATGGAAACCAAAGGCCCTGAACGACCTGCAGTGCCCACCCACTTGGACAGCCGTTAATCATCTTCGCTCAGATCCTGGCACCGCAGAATTTGGCCAGTGTGTCAAGAAGCAATTATATATACTTAGTGCTCGGGCATCAGATCTCCTCCCTCCTCCTCTTTCCTCGCTCTCTCGCACTCTTAATATAATCATAGAGCAGTCAGTTTAAAAGCCCTCTGTTCATTTCAGTGTCTATCGGGGGGATGCGCACAGTACAGATGAAAAAAAAAAGTTTTAAAAGACAGAGAATATTCTATTCTGAAAGACATTATAATCAGAATACGCTACATGCAAATCACATTCAGACGTTTACTCATTTTACCAGCCTCCTGAGCTGACTGACGTCCTAAATTACCCCAGCTGGCCCATTGCATTCGCCTCACATATTGGGCTGGTGCGAATCATGGAGACTAATGTGAGCTGACTAGAGGGAGATTATGTTCTGCTGCTAACAGCTAAAACATGAATAACACCATACGCAAACCCACGGTGTTCCCCCCGCCCCCGTTACATCAGCCATGATCAACTGTTCCAAAAAAAAAAAAAAAGAAAAAGAAAAGGAGCAAGATAAAGACGTAGAAAGAGATAAATTTGGTGGTAGATGAAACGATGTAGATGACACATTTTCTGCAGAGCTTTAATTAGAAATATGTTCCAGCATGACATCTTTCACTAACATGTAAAATGGCAATTTTTATATTTATTATGTTTGAACTCATTCTAACAGTGTACAACCAAGTCAATATTTATGCGCTCAACAATGCCTTAAAGCACAACTACAAATCTTTTAAAGGGGGGCTTTGCCAAAAGTTTATGAACAAGTATTATCTTACCTGTTGTAGATAGCTCTTTGAACGACCTCGGTTTGGAGAAACAGAGTCTATTTCTGATCGTATTGATGAGGTCAAGGTTTCTTTATTTTCATTCTCATCACACAGCCATTAGGTAATGGCTACTTAAACAAGAGTCAAATACCAAAGATGAACGTTGTCTTAAAACTATTTGCATTTTGAATATTTCATAGTAGGTAATGCAAACATCATTTTACAAATATTCATATTGCTGTCAATTTTGCATTGCATGGTTATTTGAGTAAAATATTATGGCTATTTGAATGTGAAAATGGCAGCAGTTAGTGGTAGCACTTGAGGTGAAGCCTGGTGTACTATCCCAAAGAAGTAGCATGATATACATGTAACGTAAGTGCAAATGTATTTATTTTTATTTATATGTAATTTATTGAATCATTCCCAAAATGTCAAAACCATTGCACAATTCACAGGGTGTATCAACGCCAATACCAATATTAATCTGTGCATCCATAAATACATAGTACCTGCACATATACACACATACGTACATACACGGACATTTGAATACACAGAACCCCTTGCAAAACAACCCACATATGCAAATACATCTGCTTGGACTGAACACACACAAAATAATAATAATAATAAAAAAAGATTTATAATATTTTATCGCAATGTGCACACACCTATCAATGTACACATACCTATGCACACACACGAATCCCAAATTTATAAAATAGTGTTTCCGTGAACTGTGGTATTTTTTTTTAAAACTGGATGGTACAAGTAGTACTATGTTTTTAGTTTTGCTTGGACTTGGTGCTACCTTGTTAATCCTGTCTGAATTTTATTTATTTATTCAAATTGATGGCATTCAACATATCCGTAACAGGTAAGATTCTATTTATTCAAAGCTCTTCACAGAACGCCACTTCTAAAATTCTGAACTTACACGTTATGTACAGCTCAGGAAAGTTCAGACCACGATGTGAGAATTTAATCTTTGTTTTGAGTTTGGAACCAACTTCATTTTTATTTGGGTTCAAATACGGCTGCATAATATATTGGAAATGTATTGCCATTGCCATGTCAGTGAATTACATTGCAATATGTTTTCATGTTCTGCATGCAAATCATACTTTTGGTCAATCTAATAGACTCTTATTGACCATGAAGCCCACACCTGGTTTAGATGATATTAATGACAGCAGAGAAAATGAGGGCCGAGTAAAATATGTATTTTTTTCCACAATTAAGATCAGAATCACACAATATCAAATACTATTGCATATTGTGTTTTTTTTCCAATTTTAAGCAGCCCAGGTCTAGGTACTAAAATAGTTTGGGCAAAAAAGCTAAATAAAACAAATCTGAATCAGACAAAAAAAGTTGATGAAATAGTGAAATTCAACATGTTAATACTCAGATAAAGCAGCAGTATGTGGCTCATAGGAAAAGACGCCCTGCATGGCAACACAACAAAGCAAGAATTAATTACATAGAAGTTAATTGCCTTCCGTGTAATTTCTCATTGACGTAGCAGAGGAGGACCATCCGTACTTTGTTATTAGTTACTGCACATGCGAACGCAGCCAGCCAGAGTCATTTTGGCCAGCTAGATGTGCATTAGGGACGCAGAGCAGTGTTAGACTGAACACTTGATGACAGGCTGTCAAACAGCTTCCATCTATTGGGCTCCTTTTTACCAAGGTCCACTTTTGCAATATGCCACTCTCCACCATAACAACCATTCATCCAGAAAAGGACGCGGGCATTTTTTGACACGCTTGGTGCTAAGTGAACTAAAATTGTGTGAATTTCACTGTATAGCACATTATCGCAGTTTGCAAGAGGCGTGCATCAAGAGCAAATGTTGAAGGGGAGAGTTATTTGAGAGTGTTGAGATGACTTGAGACCATCAGAGTGAAATAATGGCTTTGACTGTGGCTGTTAGGTACTAATTAGCATTGAATAAATCTGGCCTTCTTCACTCATGTTAAATAAGTCTTGAACGATTAACAGAGCACAAAGAAAAAAAGTGGAGATGCAAAGAAATTGTTTAGTCTATAAATTAATTAGGAAAATAATACAGCATTGGATGTGGTGCTGATCAACATAAAGTGGATCTTGATACGAGACAGATCTGATTAATAAAAAGCTAAACACAAACAGACAGAAGGAAGTTAAGAACACCATATTCCTAAAATACTAGTCATTATTTTGTGTTTTTCACTCTTTGACTGAATTCCAGCTGAAGCTTACCTTATGAGGACAAATAGGTGGCGGTGAGTTAAAAGCCTTCTCGGGTGTTTGGCTCAGGTTCTGCAAGAAAATAAAAACATATTCTTTATTAGTGCCAGCCATTTCAAAACAAACCTTTTGGCAACAAAATTTGCAACACTTCAAAACGGCAATTTTTGGAATCTACGACAACAGTTTTATCTCCATTTGACATCCGCACTATCCCAGAGATAAACGTAATGCTTTTTTGTTTTGTTTCCCAGGTCCTCTTAGTTCCATCCCTGCTCAAGGATTATAAATCCTTCTTTGTCAAAAGATTTTACTGAACATATGTTCAGACGTTTGCACATACGCCCGACTGCAGTTTTTGAGGTTAAATGATTATCACATTGTTAATACACCAATACATCACTCAAACACAGGAAAACACCATTAAAAAGCAGACACAAGGTAAGTCAACAAGCCAACAACAGATGGTCCCGCTGCTTGTGATTATGCAAAGATCCAAAGTATTTGCATACTCGCAAAGCCACCGTTAAAAAAAAGGAAAGAAAAAATAGAAGGAAAGGAAACAAAAAGCCATCTTGAAATGACCGGGGTGACAAAAAAAAAGAGCAACAGGGAAGGCAAACCCAGCAGGGAAGTGGATGGGCTTTGCAAATGTCTTTGGGAATCTACTAAGGGTCTGCCTCCTGGGAAGGTCCTGTTGATTTTCAAGCAGCAGCTTTCAGTTATGTCCTCAGATCCAATTATGTGCCTGTGGTACGTCTGATGCTCTGTGACACTATTAATGGCTGCCTTATGGTATCACCGGGACAGATGAGACGCTCGACTCTCCAGACTCTCAACATCTATATTTCATCACAACTTAGGAGAACACCTCACCGGCCAAAGGAGCTAAAGGAGGAAAAAAACAGTCAGGCTTCCACTGTAGCATAAACACCATGTCATGAAATATAGATGATTAAATGGGTCTTGCCGGGATGGTAGAATTAGTAAAAGATTTCCTCTACAGATTGAGCAGGCAATGTAACTATGATATCGTAACTGATGTGACAAGGAAAGAAAAATTATTTTCATTGGGGATTCGAGTAATAAGTCTAGAATTTTTGTAGGTTTTAACTCGAGAGACAAACAGCATGGCTTTGGCTTTGTCCATTGGTTCCAAAATAAAAGCATTTAGAAAATTTGGAATATGTTTTATTATTTAAAGAGGGATGCCAAAAAAGTAGTTTGTCCAGTGAACTTTGTTTTTATAACTGCATAATACAATCGACCATCAAATAAATATTTAAATAATATTAATTTAACTCTGAGCAAATTAACAAGCTAATGGCTATCTGAACACGGCAAAGAACAAAATGAATTAGTGTCATATTAAACACTTTTAATTCTCACAATTTTACGGCAGTTCATCCGAGTACTATTTTACAAACATAAATTAGTGTTAACGTTGCATTCAGTTATTATTTTGGCAGAAAATATGCAATATTCTTGGTAGAAGTCTCTCCTGTTCCACTGGAGATGCTACAGCTATTGCTAGCCGAGACTGCTGCTATGCCTAAAAATGACTGACAAATTAATAAAAACTGCAATGAATGACCCAATAACACAAAACTGATGGCAATGTCAAGGTGTGCATTGCAGTGAACTGCTATTAAATTTTTGAGCAGATTTCAGAATCATTGTCTCTGTCTCACTCTGACTAGCCACTAGCTTTTCAATCTATCCATCCATTATCTTTACCCACTTCTTCCTTTTCAGGTCGCGGGGTCACCGGTGCCCATATCCAGCAGTCACTGTGTGTGAGAGGCGGGGGACACCCTGCACAGGTCTCCTGTCCATCTCAGGGACGCATAGACACAAACGAGACAAACAACCATTCACTCTCTCACTCACACCTAGAGACAATTTAGAGTTACCAATTAGCCTAGCATGCATGTTTTTGGTCTGTGGGAGGAAACATGTACCAAGAGAAAAGGTGAGATTTGAACTGGTGACCTTCTCACTGAGAGGCAACAACTCTACCAACTGCACCACCATGCTGCTTCTTGTCAATATACTTTTATTTATTTATTAATTTTGTTTTATTTTTCAAACCAAGGCTCTTCAAAAAGCTATGTACAACAGGTTACATACTAGCTGTTCATCACCTTGAACCCCACTAAAATGTAAAAAAAAAAAATAAAAAAAAAATACAAATAAATAAATGGTAAATGGTAAATGGACTGTACTTATATAGCACCTTTCAATCTTATGTAGACACTCACAGCACTTTACTCTACAATCTGTGTCCTCATTTACCCATTCATACAGCACTCTACTATATCTCTACAAAGTAACTTGAACAAATCATTGTTAAGAGACTACTCAGTGATTTAGATCACATTCATACACTGATGGGACACACATAGGAAGCAATGAGGGGTTTAGTGTCTTGCCCAGGGACACTTCGGCATGTGACTTTTGGTGGATTTGAACCCCCAACTCTTGCATTGGAGAACAACTGCTCTAACACCTCAGCCACAGCCGCCCTAAATAAATAAAATAAGTAAATAAAATAAAATAAAATAAATAAATCCGGGGATTGCTATATTTCTTCTTCTTCTTCTTCCGGCTGCTCCCTTTGTAAGGGGTTGCCACAGCAAACTTAGTTGAACAAAGACTTGGCAAATAATATACTACATTAAACTAGGGGTGCACCGATAAATCGGCCGGCCGATTTATCGGCCCTGATTACCTTAATTTTGGGAAATCGGAAATTGGCCAATGCTTGCATGAGAAACCGGTTTTACAGATATTTTTAGTTTTAACAACAATTGTCTAAACTTAATTTTTATTTCAGAGCACTACCTTGTGACCGGTTAAAACAAGTTTGTATTGTTTCTAGAATATTGTTCAAGGGTCTGTTTTTCAACAAAATAAGATTGAAATTTGAAG
>JAVCKU010000182.1:13853999-13874150 GCA_032273985.1 Hypsolebias coamazonicus
CCGCCTGTATATCTATATCTATATATATATATATATATATATAATGTTTGTCAGTGGCGGTAGTAGCTGCTACCACTTTAGATTTTTAATTCCATCAGTCATCTCATATGTTGGTTTAGTTTGCCTTGGCTTTTGTCATCATGGATGGAGAGCAAACAAAGAAAATCCGCATGTCACTGGTTATGTGCAGATTAACTTTCCACTGTGTACAAGGTTTAGTGTGAAGCATTTGTGTCCAATGTTTGCTTTTCCGTATCTAACCCCGACTGAGCCTGACAGCTATGTGCAACATCCTGTTAACACAGCCACAAAAAGAAAGAAAAAAAAGAAAATTGGATGAATCAAGCGTTTTGACTAAACAGCTCTTTGGTCTGGGCAAATCTTCCCAGTTAGCCTACTTGTGCTGTGTGCAGCTCTAATTAGTCAATAGGCTGATCTCATTTGTTCAAATGCTTTTTTGCTGCAGGTGTCCAGTCCGAGCAGAGAAGATTGCCGGAGGCATTAGGTTAAGTAGACAGGCTCAGAAAACCAGTGGATAAAGGGTTATACTGTACTCAGAAAGTTCAGATTCCATTGCTATTTTAAAACCATTTCACTTTAGGAAACTCAAGCACATTATTACATTTAAAAGGTGTCTATTAAACATTCGCATATGAACACAGCTGCTATTTTTATTATCTACAACAGTTTTGCTGGTCAAGTAGGAGCAACCATGTTTGCTTTACACACATGTATTGATGAATAAATCACTTAGGGGACGTTTTCCACAACCAGATATGACTTCACCAGAGAAGCAAGTGTGCAAATACAAGAATCAGCGCAGTGTCTGGTTCATTTCGACAATGTTTGCATAGAGTCTAATCAGGAATTAAGCATTGACATCTCCATTAAATTGTTATCTTTATGCATTCACAATGGAATTTTGTTGGGGTTCACAAAAAGGCAATTATCTGTATTCTTCTGATTATCCCCTACAAAAGCTTAGAATCTTGACTGAAAGTATTTAAGGAGTCAAGCAGCCAAATAAACAACAATGATTATCATCCCACTGTTCTTTTTTTTTCCCGTCTCCCCAGAAGTGGCCCATGCGGAGAGGGAGGAGTTTGGAGGCTAAGGTTGCGCCTTCCTCCGTCAGCACCATCTGTTTGGGCAAATGTTAAGGCTGGCTAAATACCCCCTGAGTGCTCTGTTCAAACCAGATTATCAACTATTCTAAGGAGGCGAACGAGCATCTTATCATCTCCCAATCTCTTTTACAAAGGCAAATCAAGAATTCTGAGCAAGGATTACCCGGATTAAGGAGGACACAGACGTAGCCCTCCTTGGACTATGTTAAATCCTTGCCTTGTTCTTAAGTCTAGCTTCCTTCAGCTTGCAAACAAGCAACTTGTCATCTCATCATGAAACTGTTAACAGTAGATATATATATATATTTTTTTTTAGCTAAGTCATTGTTTCCAGGACAAATTTTGCAATATGTTAATGGTGAAATGCTTCCTCCTTTCAGTCATCCTGCTCAGTTACACTTCAGAGAAGTCTGCTCAACACACCTTTGGCAGCTCTTGTATTGTTGAGCGATAACTCTCAGAGGGATATGATGATGAAAATTGGAACTGATCCGCTCAAACTGTAATCTAGAATTCTCCACAGGTTTCTTACTGCAAGCTTTAGTAAATGCATAAAGGGGGGAGAGATTTTGGAAAAAAAATTGCATGTACTTAAAACAAATAAAACTCAGGCGCAAAAAGAAAGCTTCGGCAGATTTTGCCTTATCTTTGCCTTTGTGTTTACAAGGATTACATTTAAAAGTACATGGGTAAAACTAAAGCCTTAAAGCATGTAATTATCTCAAAGAGAGGGGGGGAACATGGGTGAGGGGATGGGCATATCACACAAAGATTGGTTTTAAAGCTCAGTCAACCTGACTAGAAAAGTTACATTACACAAATACAATAAAGCATTCAAGCTCTGACCAAGCCACATACTTTTTACCGGTACGCCAAACTGTATTGTGGATGTAAAATCTGATGGTTATACCTTTTTTTTTTAAACCTGCACATTAAATCAGGATGAATTTCTCTGTATAGTTAAGAAAGTTCAGCAGCAAACCATGTTCTCCCAGTACACGCTCAGCAGCCACAGTTTTAGATCATGCCTTTAACAAGGAACAAACAATTGCACAATCAATCGATGTTCTTCAAATCCCCGCTCCATAGTCACACCTCGTTTAATCAACAGAATTGTTTTCTATGAAAACAATCTCCGGGCTGTACAGCCATATTCGATGTCTCAGACAGAGCCGCTCGGTGGGCTTCCACACAGATTTGATTGTTGCACACGCACACACAAGCACACGTACACAAAAGAAAGCTAGTCTTATACACAGGCTATGATTGAATTATTCAGTTTGGCGAAGATTTGGCAGCAATTGTGTGGTCTTGCCTTGGAGTGGATCAGAAAAAGAGCATCTTCTTGTTTCCTGCGCCACTGCACAGCTCATGCATAAACAGCTTCTGCTTACACAGCCAGTATTGCTTCGGGACAACTTCACATCATAACCTGAACATGCTAGCTACTTGGTAAATTGACTTTCACCTTTCCGTAGACACCCATGTCATTAAATGCTTTGGATTTTAGGCATTTTTTCAGTGTTTGGATTAAAACAAAAAATGGTACTGAACCACAAAAAAAAAAAAAAAGTTTGTGTTTAAGGTGCCCAAAGTCACCAATAAGCACACACATTGCCATCTAAGTGTATGAAAGCATGAGTGGCTGCCAAAACGGCTTTGATCAAATTTACAAGGCAAGCAGAAAGAAGAAAAGAAATATATACAAACTGTCACAAATGCCGCTTCAATTCCGGCTGAAGAAAAGAAAATATCCGCAGTGCTGCTGATCCCACTAAAAGCATGTTGCTTTTAAAAGATCAGTTGAGACGGCAAACGCAGTAATCATTCAGGTCAAACAATCTAAAATCTTGAGTTGTCACTCTATCCCATGTGCAGCAGACGACAGAGCTCTCAGAGGAGAATGTAAGGGACTTCTGAAATCAATGTTAAAAAAACACATTTTCCATGGCCATCTCAGTAGCATTAATAACCAATACATTCTAGTTTTATATTTCAGGCAGGGAAGTGATAACAGTGAATACTGATTGCACTGATTGCATTCTCAAGGTTGAGGAAAGTCACTGGGCCAGCATCTGCAGAAATAACAAACCTCACATGTGATTTCTGATTAATCTTGAGGGTCATTATTCTTAACTAATTATAAACATGCCTGCTTGATTACCGCTTAGTCTGTCAAACAGTTTACATAGAGAAACTAAGTCCACTATACACAGTTTATAAATAGCAGAGAAAGTAAACCGGAAAATTAGGGGAAAAAAATGCAATAAAGACCATAAGGATGGTCTTACCGTCATAGCAGAATAACTGGATACATGTGTTTCTGTGTAAACGTCTGTGTTGGTCTGTATATGCTCTAGACGTATCATTGCATTATATGTAATCAAATTCACCACATCGAACAGGCCTCCTGCTCTGTTAGATGAAATTGAATAATGTGTCCTCATAAATCATGAATCAATATGTCAACAAAGAAACCCTTGAAAAAAAGAGTGAGTTTTTTTTTACTGAAGTACGTCTTCAGGAAAAGTTGGGGGACAACTTTATAAAAGTTACCTTACATGTAATACAATTACCAAGAAAATTCACAGGTTTTTAGGACAGATAAGGGATTAAAATAATGGTCAAAACTAGCCAAGAGTTTATGCTTTCAAGAAACCTTTTTTTTTTTCTTTATAAACAGTTTTCCAAAGCATCTAATAAATCCATTATTTACCAACTTGCAGCAATAGCCCAGATTGTAAAATCAGGGTTCTTCTGATAAGGTATAAACATCCAATATTTTACATGTTGCAGATATTTCTTTGAACACCTTCAGTGTGGAGAAAAATAGTTCAGTTCTGACCTGATGGGCAGACTAACAACTAATAGTGAAGCCCAAATCAAACGGATTTCTGTTTTGAAACAACTCAACTCTTTAAAGTTTCAAAAGACACTTTCAAAAACACTTGGAGCAATTTCTGATTGTACATGGGGGCTTGACGACAACACAACCCTGATGTGCCTTTGTGCCACCAAGCGAGGTAGTAGCAGAGCTGTAACAGTCGACAGGCAAAAACGAAAGAATGTAATTTCAGTACGTGCGCCCACCCGACCACAAGATGTAAAGACCTAGACAACGATCAACAATTTAGATATACTGTACAGCCAAGGAGAAGATTGATGATTACTCACAGCAACGTTGTATTTATAAAAAAGGGCAACCACTAAGAGAATTGCTAAACTGAGTTAGCGGAGGGTGGCTGTGGCTGAGTGGTTAGAGCAGTCGTCTTTCAATGCAAGAGTTGGGGGTTCGATTCCACCAGCAGTCACATGCTGAAGTGTCCCTGGGCAAGACACTGAACCCCTCATTGCCTATGATGAATGTGATAAAGCTTTGCTTAATTTCTTTAGAATGATTTGATCAGTTAGCCTTGTATAGAGCTAGTAGAGTGCTGTATGAATGGGTAAATGAGGGCACAGATAGTAGTGTAAAGTGCTTTGAGCATCTTGATAAGATAGAAAGATGCTAGATAAGTGCAGTAAAAACAATTTGTTATGATTTGAAAACAATGTCTGTCAAAAAAATTATTGCGTAGCGCTCCACACCAACACAGCTAAGTTCTGCTCTGCGTGGTGTTTGTTTTAGGTGAATGCTCCTATTGTGTAATCAGTTACATTACCCTCACTATATGAATCATATGCAAATGTCTCCAGCAGCAGTAAGTTGTAAAACTTGCATCAGAAATGTGAAAACACTACCAGAATAATTGTGTAATGTGACATTTATAGCAGTGTAAAAGTTCATAAAATAATCTAACATGGTTGAGACAGGTCCTCTGGACATGTTCTTCTGTGTTGAATGTTTCCTATTTTATCCAAAAACCTTATTCAGTCTGATGAGCTGCAAAAGACTCAGTCTTAAAAGCAGCACCTTCTCAGAGGATCAAACAGTTTACTGGGGACAGACAAAACTAGTTGTTTACATGGAGGACCATCAGCCTAACAACCGATCGCTAGTGCCCTGATGGCCGCTTACTACTCACAGAAGGATACTTGCAATATGAAAGGGGACAGTTGGACATGGAGACATTTGCCCCTGTGTAACGATAGATGGGTTCTCAAACCAACGTCCCTCTCTATCAAGGATGTGCATATCTTCATTAATGGAAGAGTGACTGCTGGCCTGCAGATACGAGTAAACTGTAGAATCCTGGCCTGATGATGTTGCTTTTCTGTGCTGGGACATCCAGCACATACATCCAGTTGGTTTGAGAGAGGAGTTAAGGAAACCATCTTTGTGAAGAGAACCCATCCATCATTAAACGGGCAGAGGTCTTTGTGTCAACTCTCACCCTCTTACAATGCTGTTCTGGCGAGTAATAATAACTATACCATGCAGCCATCAAGGCACTAACAATCTGTTTTTAGGCTGATGGTTCTCCTTTTGCATGTGAAAAACTAGATTTGACTGTCATCAGCAAATGGTTGATCCACTAAAAGTATGTGCTGCTTATTAGACTTTTGCAGTTCCTTAGCCTGAGGAAGTCTTTTTGATAAAACAAAACATTTCATCAAAGAAGAATTGTCCAGAGGACCTGACTCCACCTTGTTCCATTTATCTTCCTGGATTATTGAGCATGAATCAGCACATTTATAAAACGTTTGCATGAACGATTTAGTCTGAAATTGTTTTAAAATGAAAGCAACCCACGTTTGTCTTGACCTTCTTTAAACTAGCCAGTCTATCCTGACCAGAATTAATTTCATCCTCTCATTAGGAATCATTCAAAACATTTTCTCAAAATCCCACTTTACATAATGTTTAACTATTGATTTAATATTTATACACAGGTGTTACAGACCAAAAACATGCATGATAGGAAACTGTCCCTAGATGTGACTGAGACAGTGAATGGTTGTTTGTCTTGTTTGTCTCCATGTGTCCCTGTGATGGACCTGCGACTTGTCCAGAGTGCCCCCTGCCTCTCACACAATGACTGCTGGGCACCAGTGATCCCCGCAACCCGAAAAGGAAGAAGCGGGTAAAAATAATGGATGGATGGACAGATGGGTGAATGAATGTGGTGTGTTTGAGTATATATATTTTTTGTAGCTCATTTAAAAACAATTCATTACTTAATTATAAATTGTATAAAAAAAAAAAAAAAACTAATTTCCCTGCTTGGAAAGACAATGCTACTTTGAGCAATAACCCTCTTGGATCTCCATTTGTGAGTAACCGCGATGCATTTAACAGGTTCACATTTATCTATTAATAGAAGAATGACATTTAAACACCACCAGACTATTCTCCTTGTGTATGTACCATTTTCTCAAATCACCAAGGACTCTTTTCCCGAGGGGACTGATTAGTTCTCTCTCAGTTGAAAAAATCAGAAGCAACTTTGATAAGCAATTAAACATTTTCTGTTGTCAGGCTTTGTTTTATGCCTTTCAAGTATGTATTTTTGGATCCCAATCTACATAAAGACTGAATAACAGAATGTCTGAGGGCTGGCTATTGTACCTCCTCATACCAATCTCTCTTTCAGATGTGTAAAGCTCTGAATTTATGTGCAATTGTAATAAGAAAGCTATCATTATCAAATAATCATTATGAACCGACATGGAAGGGGGAAACAAAACAAACAAAAAAAAAAAACAAAGTTGATTCAAAGCAGATTCTGTTCTTCTGTTTTTGGGCTGTAGACTTCAAAGGATGTGCTCTCACCACATTTACATAACTTTATATCTCTCATATGTTACTGATGTACATCGAAAACGTATTTCCCCTCTCCAATTCAATACCATAACCATACCATTGGAAAAATGGAGATGGAGCAAATGGGTGTTTTTCTGTGGCCAAAATGAGCCAATCAATTGTCTGCACTTACTGTATGGAGCACCCATTAACGGTGTCCAAACCAGCATACCTACACTTTCTCCAAAAGGTCACAACCTGTCTGACAACAGATTATTTCTATAGGCACATTATTTTTTTTCCCAAATTTTTATCTGTCTGTTTATGTGCCAAACAGACACAGGAGCTGAAATGTGCAAACAACTGAAACTAATATTAAATGCCAAGAACAGTGAGTAAGAAGAGTCATCAAAAATATTGAGTACAATGCAAAAAGACTTTAATAAATTTCAGAAGCTCACACATACATAAACAAAACATTTACAATTTTCTCCACACTGGCAAATAAAAGTCAATTACAAAGATCATGTAAGGTGCATATTGTACTTCACATTGAATAAAAGTGAGGTTTTCTGTCTCCCTTACAAAGACAAAAAGCTTTCCCAATGTATTTTTCCCTTTCCCCCAACGATCAGGTAAATCTAATTATTACACAGTGCTAAGATGCTGTGTGTATTTCATACCGTGGCGCCTATGAAGTAGTGAATATATTTGATACCATAATTTCACAAATATATTTTCTTTGAATAATAACCTGCCTCACAGAGAGGCAAAAGCATATAAAATTAAAAGCTGTAAAGTAGACATAGTCTGTACAATCATGACAAATTTAGACTGGGGAAAAAAAAAAAAATCAAAAGGGCTGCTGTTCCGTGCAGTAATTTAATTTACCTATAAACAGTCTCACAGAAGGGGGAAACAGCCCCTGGTCCACTTTGTCTGTACATTTTGAGTGAATACACAGGTTATGTCTATATTAACATCTCTAATTCTATGGTCGTAAGTGTGTATGATGGTGCCTGTTAGGCCTTAACCTACTGAATATATTTTGAGCTCACCATTTACCAGGGATGTTGCACAGTCATGCCACTAACCCATCAAGCCAGTTACTTTTGACCACTGATTTTAGAGCATGTCATCATGAGTCTCAATTTAAAGAAAAAGCTGAATTCATGTATGCTCCAAAAATGGGCCTAGTGCGTTTTTTGTGTTTCTGTCACGTGCACATTTATTGCTACTTTTTTCTTTAACGTAAATCCTGGTTTACATTTGCAGGAAAATTACTTTTAGTCCTTTTTGTTCATCAACAACCACTGTTTGAGGATGATTATTTTTCTTTCTTTATCTTTTTTTTTTACCATCTGGAGTCATTTAAATGTAGATCTCCTGGGTAAATCACTTCTGATTTAGGAACAGAAAGCGACACACAAAAGGTTAGGCTTAGCGCGCTTTGAATCTGCCCTACATAAACAGCTTTTGATTATGACCCGAGCAGTTAGTCCCTTGTGATTGTGGCTTAGCTCAAAGTATTAAACTTGTCCTACCATTTCTTCCTGTGTAATAACAGCTTGGTGATCTTTAGCACACACATACACACGAAAAAGAAAAAAAAAAAAGCACTGTTGTTGTGGTTCTGTTGAGGGGCTGAGTGCATTTCTTTATCTCGTCAGTCACAATGCTATCATTGGTATCAAAAGTGGAACAGAAAAAAGGGCAAAGAGTAACAAAATGTGAGCAATTTAAGCCTACAGGTTGAAGGCATTGCAGCATAAATACATTGTAAAGAATTAAAGATATAAAACCAAAAATGTAAGAAAATAAAATGGCCACTAGGCTGTTATTATTATTTTTTTAAAACAAGGCAAATAAAAGCAGTCAATAAATATAAACACCATCAAATTTGTGATAGATATACATACATACATATAAACATACTTTACAGATCTACTGACTGTATTTGACACCTATTTTACAGTTGGGGAGCTTGAACTGGACATTGTCTTGCGAGGTTGCAGGGCAAACCCTCTGCATGGAAACAGGTATAACGTAGCATAAAACTAAAACTAGCATGAAGCATTTCGGACGTCCAGCAGATGCACAAGAGGAGCTTTATCAAGTTTCAGACAGGAACATGAAGCGCATCTTCTTTTCTGAGACGCCCCACCCGCCTGTCCCACTCCAAGTTCATCTTATGTACTCAAATGAACGAAGAGGTGCCGCTTGAGGCTGTAGAGACAGTAAAGTACTTGTTTCACCTCTTCAGTTCTTCCATCTTTTATCTTTCTCTGCCCTCTCTCTTTTCTCTCTTTCTCTTCCTCTTTAGGAAGTGGGAGCTAGAGATTGATTTTAATCCTGTGGGAGCGAGCTGTACCTGTGTCACAGAGTGTGCCATAGTGTGGTGGGTTCAGTGCCATCTCCTGAAATATAGAGAGACAGACAGATATAGGGAGATTGTGGTTACAATATCAATGAGCTCTGAGCAACCTAAGCTGTAGCCTTATTGGTGTGAGGCTAAACTGACACTGAAAAAAAAAAAAAAAACATTAAAAAAAAGAAAAAAAAATGGTTTATTAGAAAAGCTTTCTTCAAGGAACTGCTGGCACAAGCCATGTCAGGTTTCCTTGAAGAATGCCTGTTGTCACAAGTTTGTGTATTTTCCTGTACTTATCAGAGCATGCAATATTTTCCAATTAGGACTAACAATTTGTGTTTTTTTTTTTTTTTTTTTTTGGTCTCCCACCACACTAGTGCAGCACTCTTCATTTCCCCTAAAAGCAAACCATTTGAATCAATTTAGGCCCACTCTCATTCGGACCCTTGCCAGTTGAGTCCTCTGATATGTACAGAAGATAACATTTTGTTGTTTCTCAGACAGTTAGCAGCACATCTGCAAGTACTTAAAACAGGGATAATCAATTGGCTCTGATGGGGCTGACGTTAGGTAGTGACTGCAGACGCAATGGCTCAACAGAAACAAGAAATAAAATAAAATAAATAAAAAAAAAAAATCAACCAAACTTAATAATGATATCAAGACACAAGCAAGAACAATATTTCTTTTAGAATATAATGCAAGTATCTGATTCAAAAGTTGAGCTAATCTATGTTCAAGCATTTTTTTCCCTTGGCATGTAAAGGGTAACATATATGTTGAACTGTTTGTATATGTTGAATATATGTTTATAAATTATATATATTTCAACATATATGCTTGTGTTCGGGCAGCTGTTGAATATACCGTATTATTTTACATTATTAGTGTTTAGTGTACATCTTAGACCTTTCAGTGTATTGTTAGTGTTTGTTTAGCTTATATCTTAGTGTATATCAGAACCTTACATACTGTTTCTTTTTATACTTTATATTTTTGCTATTTTTGGGTGTAACTGGGAACTTGAGTACACAATTCTGTTCCACATCGTGTACCACAAGTGATGCGAATGACAATAAAGAACCTTGAAATTAGGACCTGATTCTGGTTTATCCCTTTTTACTAAGAAGACAAAGACATTATGGGGTTTTCTCTTGTCACGTAAAGGGCAAATTAGTTCTCCCCTCCCCCACCTGATACTGGAAGCCATCAGTCAACTGTGTATGGCAGTGAAACAACGGATATCCCCAACTTAAGTTGACTGATGTTTTGTTTCCAAAAGCTTGCACTAACACATGTCATCCATCACTGATTTAAGGCAAATTTGTTTTGAAACTGACATTTTCTAAAGACAATGAGATTTGCTATAAATATTGTTAGAACAAGCACTCGACTGCAGGCTTGTCTAATTACCTGTTAATTAACTTGCTAATATTTGCTTGTTAGGCCTCTATTCTACAAAGAGCAAAATGACTTGGAAGGAACAGTATTCAGCAAAATTAGAGCAATTACTTTAGAACAATGGCAACGTTTAGCGGATGGTTATTCTTATTTTTTGTTTGAGTTGTTTACATTTGTATATACTGTACCTGTTTAAAAAATCATATTTTTTAAAATAAATAAATAAAAAATAAAATAAACGATTGGCTCTTTTTTGTGTTGTTTTCACCTCAGCCTGATTTTAAATTAAATCTCAATACAGTACTTGAAAGTGGAATTTAAAATCGGACTTTGATCTTGAAAATACAAATAGCTGACACATCAGGGTCATAAAATCTTGGAATATTTAACATATTATAAACAGAATGATTGTGAACTCATTTGTTTGTATTTTCTCAATGTTTTATTTTTAGTAATGCATCAAAATTGAATTAAATACACTCCACTATAATGCACAATAACTTTGTTCTCTAGACTCTTATACTTGCTATTTTATCATAATTCATGTATTAATAAAGCAACTAGATAATTCAATAACTTATTTTGCTTTAAATCTTATTGTTACACGTGTCTTTTTTATGTATTTTTTTTTCTCAGTGTGATCAAGGTGTTATGATGTAATTGGCACATATCAATGACTGACCTAATACTGCAACACCTTCACAATCTGTTTTACAAAAACTAGTCCGCACATGGATTCATGTCCAAAGGAAGCAAAAAAAAAAAAAAAAAAAAGTCCCCATTACTCTAAAGATCATCTAATCAGAGCGTATTTTATATGTATGTGATACTAAACAGCTCTAACAATAACATCATTACTTTGCAGGAAGTTCAACCATAAAGAAAAAAAAAAGTTTAATAAAATAATTAATTAACCATGTGTTTCTGTAAGTGTGATGTCTGAAATTAGTCAAGAAGTTATTTGATTTGTCCTCCTCAAACGCAAATGTTCTAAGAGCTCCTCATCACTGGAGGCGAACTGACCTCTAATATCAAAGGGGGTAGGGGTTAAAACCAAATTATGAGACTTGGGAAAAAAAAAAAAAAAAAGGATAGAAACGGTGGGGTGGCATTTGCAAATACTGTTCTTGTCGTATAATGAAGCCATGTGGTGGCACAAATCTGGAGTCTCTGAAGTATTTTTACAAGCTTTACTTCTTACCAGCTACATCTGTAAAGTCCCTGAAAACATTTTGGTGCCCTTCAACTATAATTATCATCTATGTCCCCCCTTGATTGGTATTCCATGGGTGGGATTTTTGTTTATGAGATATTTTCACCAGCATTAGGTGCATGGCGGATCACTGCAAAGTTAGTAAAGCATTGTCTTTCGCTTTGATGAAGGAAAAGGGGAAAACTTAACAACGTCCCTATGATCTTTGCTTTTGGAGATCTGGCATTAAGGTTGCACTGAAGAACGACAGAATGTCTGGCGCTTAAAGAACAAATGCCGCTTTGGTTTTAAAAACAGCACTTCAAATCATCTTGACAAACTCCAGAGCGCTCGCGCATTCTTTTTGCCTCATCTAATAAAAGCAAGAACCACATCTTTTGAAGAAGTGCTGTTTTCAAGTGTTCTTCTTAAGACTTGGAAAATAGAGGGTTTTGGTCTAAGAAAGCACGCAGATTAAATCAAAGTGAGCTGAAGTTGTAATTGGGCCCCAACAAACAGGGCTTCTGGTCATCTACCTCACATCACTTGAACATGAATCGCCCAAGGATAGTTTGTGGCATTCCTGATAATCTTAAAGGACGGCTGTTTCCCCCCCACTATTCCTTATCAGCCTTATTCGCAAACCAATTACGGTGATTTTAATCATACTGTATTACAAGTGATTAACCCTTTAGTGCATTTAATTAACCTTTGCAACCACTGATTCTCATCGGGCATAGCTTCATGCTATTTTTTTCCGTGACACAGGCTTTAAATAAGCACATTTTAAACTGGTGGGAAATGTAGCATTTAAAGTGGGAGGATTCACTTGTCATTTGCTTAAGGCGACATGAAAATTAGATATGCTGTCGATGTAACATCACTAAGGATGGCTCTTGGTAAGTATATCCACTGAGAAAACATTTTGTATTATTGTTTTCAGTTGTTGGTATCAAACTATGAGAAGATTGTGCACATGAAACCTGTTTTCAGCTAGATGAGTGAATAAATATACCTTGGAAATAATGAGATACAAACATAGCCTGAAGATTTGGAAGAATGTTTACTAATCAAGTATTCATAGATTTTGAAATTATCAGTACAAAAATACTACACTCTGATCAGCAACATAAGCGGAAATCAATTTAAGTCTGTGATGCATTAAATTCGCAAGGGATAATAATTCAGAATTGTTGAACACAAACTGAATATTTCTGCATCTGCTCTGGAAGTCATTATGTGTAAGAAGGGGAAAATCATACTGACAACTTGACAGTGTGTCGTATAAACACATTATGGATTAAATCTTCAGTACCAGGGGCATGTGGTAGGCTTATGTATGATGCAGCATGGCAGGGCATAGCTTTTAACTAGGGTTTCAAATAAAAGGTGGATGAGAGAAATGACGATCAGCTCTGTGTGGGTGTCTCCACAAATTAGCCTAAGTACTACACTTTACTGGATCAACAGTCATTTACAACAACTATTCTACGAGAAATGCTTGCTCCGTGTCACACAAAAAAGATACCGTGAGTTAAAAAAAGCACAATACAACCAGAAATGTAGAAAACATTGAGCAACATGAAGCTGAAGACACAAACAAGGGGAGAGCACCGTGTGAAATAAATAATGTTCTAAACACATTATTGATGCAATATTGTGAAATTGACCTAGAAATGGATGAGTGGCAGTTATAATAAATATGATCAAAAGTAGAACAGAAAAACAAACCAGTGCAACAACAACAAACAAATCTAAAAGTAATCCTTAAGAAAATGTAAAAATAAATAAATAAATGAAACTTAGTTGACTGGATGCTCGAGGTAAAACCACAACAGTGCATATGCCAGTATGAACAAAATGATTACCTGTGCTCAGGCAGCCTTATTTAATTAAATTGTGCTGACAGCAGGTCAATTATATAATCATACATTAGAAATACAACAGTGAATATTTTTCGGTGTCAAGCACTCACTAAAACATGTCAAAGTGAGAAAGATTTGTGCTGAGATTAGTCTAACTCTAGATCAGCAAATTTAAGCCATGCAAAAGAGGTTTCTATTGCCATTTATAACAATAATTGGGGTCATTAAAGAAGAACATTTATGGGCTTGGTGCAGGGTTGACCTGGTAGGCTTTTTATGGACTATTGCTCCCTTGGTGTTTAAGTATATTGGTCTCAAGGCTCTGCATCACCTTGATCCCTATGACCCCCCATCCCATGTCCCAAGCAGTACTCAGTCTTCCAAACAGCACTGGGCTTTGGCTGTCAGGACTAAGTAAGGCCACCTCTACTTACATCTGATTTACATTTATTTCCCTTGCCAGCTTTTATTTATTGGGGCACTTCACATTTGGCAAGTATCTTTTAGGGAATCATAAGCCCTTTGCTGCACCTTAGTATTCAACTGAGCCTCACTTTCATACAGCCTCTCTGGCACATTTTAAGACTATTTTAAGGACAGAAACCAAAAAAGGCTTTGGTTATTTATCAAGCCATTCTAGCACACCAAAAGCTTTTTTTGTGTGTATATTTCTGCCATTTATTGGCTCAAAATGGGCGTATTTCACACTTTTTGGCTCAAAGAATACTTGATGCGCAGTCTTTAATTCTTTTTCTATGCATTGTTTAACATATTTGCCAGATAGACACAGCTTCATCTGCTTTTGATCTCAAATTCAACTGTGGAGTTCAATCCCTGCCCCCTATTACAAAACCCTCAAAATCAAGCTATTGCCTCCAACTATTCACAGCTGAGGTAATAATATATAAGCATTATTATTCTTGTTATTACTGAAACTTTAGAATATCAAATTAACCTCAACTGTACTTTTGCATTGAAGTCATGGCTGCCCACAAAGAAGGGTGAATTAGAGAATTAACAGATACTGAGAAATCTGGACTATTAATTGTGACAAAATATGTATCAGTTCCCATTTTATGTGCAAATGACATTCATGTAGACACAGTCATGGTTTGTGTGAGAAATTCCCCTGTCGTTATACCTCCACCTCCCCTCTTTCACATCATCTACTAAGGAACAGCAATGGGAGTGTGAGTGGGGACTAGTGTGGGTGGGTTTAAAAAGGAAGTCATGAATTACCTGCCGGGTGGTGATTTGCCCTGCAGTCTTGAATCCCCCCTGACAGCCGCACCCTGAGACACTGTACTGGTCGGAGCTAGTCGATGAACACTTGGAAAGTGAGTCACAGCCCACCACAAATGTGTTGTCCAAGGGGAGTTCCTGGATCACGTGGTGTTTCTTAGGGGCCACAGGAGTTTCTGGTTTGATTTGAAATGTAGGCTGAGGGGATGCAGACTTGTAATGCTTGGCTAAATCTGGGCTGTCAGGTTTGAAGGTCGTGGGTGTGGTCGCCCAATTGTATTTTCCCATGGTTTGCTCCTCCAGCTCCACAGGGAGATCCAATGTTCCATTAACATGCTCATGCGTGGGGTCTTCAGGCTTGGATTCATCTATGGTCACAAAGTTCAAGAGAAGGCTCTTAGGGGATCGCTTCTTTCGTTTCTTCTTTTTTTTGATCTGACGATTTTCTTGATTGGGTGACACCCACTCCCCACTCTGCTTGCCCTTCTGAACTACTTTATGTCTGGGTGTCTGCCGGCATCGCACCAAGGCAGTAACAAATATCACCAAGATGACAGTCATGGTCCCTGCTATGATAGCAATTACAACAATTACATATCCATTCGCTTGAGGTGTTACCTCATTGTCCCCTATGTTACGATCCAGCGGTGTTTCCATACTTTTCCGCAGCTGCTCTTGGATAAAGGTAGCATTTGACACAGTGTCATTGACAAACAAGTGAACAAGAGTGATAGCGTGTAATGACTCAGGCTGGCCTAAATCTTTGACCTTGACTACCAGCCTATGCAGTCCCTGATCAGCTAATACTATTTTCTCCTGCAGAGTTATGTTACCTGTTGTTTTATCAATGGAAAAGAGACCTCGAGGGGAGACCCTAGAAGTGATGATTATGCTGCTGATAATACTGTAATGCAGCTCAGCATTCATACCTGTGTCATTGTCAATGGCAAACACTCTGGTGACCACAGAACCAGGGGTGGTGATGGTCCGCACTAGGTCATATGAGTAATTGGAGGAAGGGATAACAAACACAGGGCGATTGTCATTCACATCCACTACATTAATAGTGACCTTGGCATAAGAAGTGCTGGGTGGCTGCCCTCCATCAACTGCTTTGACCATAAATGTGTAGGAGCTTTGCTGCTCCCTGTCAAATGTGATGTTTGGTTTAATCACACCCGTTTGTGGATCAATGATGAAATTGTCTTTCCCATTCAAAATAGACAGGGTTATAACAGCATTATCTCCTGCATCTGCATCAGTCACTGTGATTAAGCCTACAGTGCCATAGAGAGGTAGGTTCTCAGGCACATAGAAGTTGTATTCAGGGTGTGTGAAAGCTGGGCTGTTGTCATTAAGGTCCTGGACAATTAGCCTAACGGTGACGTTGCTCAGTTGGGGGGTTGAACCATTGTCTCTTGCCATGACAGTGAATGAGTACCTCTCCTGTTTCTCTCTGTCTAGTCGCTTCCCAACAGAGAGAATTCCTAACTGCCTGTCTACATTAAACCCATCAGGTGCATCAGGGCCAAGAGTATAAATAATCTCTGCATTATGCCCACTATCTGCATCTGTGGCACTGATTTTTATTAGCTGTGTTGAAGGGTCATTGTTCTCTGGTATGGAAAGCTGAATTTCAGGCTGAGGAAAGATGGGTGCATTGTCATTCTCATCCTTGATTTTAATTAGAACCATAGCTGAAGTGTTCAAAGGAGGTGTCCCTCTATCCGAGGCCACTATCTTAATAGCATATTCTCGAGTTGTCTCATAATCAAGAGGAGCAGCTGTCTCTAGTAAGAACTGATCATTAAAGACTGGCTTCAATCGGAAAGGAACATCGTGGTCGGTGTAGCAAGCCACTTTTCCATACAGATCTGCATCCTTGTCAGTAACAGTAATAAGGGCTATTTTGGTATTGAGGGGTGCATTCTCAGACAGAAGTACAGTCCCGTTTACCAGGTTGATAATGTAGCGAGTGTCTATGGAGGGCACATTGTCATTGACATCAGTGACATTAACCATCACTGTAGCTCTGGATGGGGTGGAGCTGCCATCACTTGCTAGGACTATGAGTTTATGTACAGGAGTTACCTCCCTGTCCAACGGTTGCTTCACAGTGATCAGCCCAGTGGAACTGTTGATAGCAAAATGACGTTTGGTTGAGAAGGAGACCTGGTTGCTGAAAGCAAAGTGGATTTGTGCATTCAAACCCAAGTCTGCATCTGTGGCATGAAGCTGGGCAACTGACGTCCCCATTGGAGCATTCTCTGGCACAGAAACCTCCAGCTCACTGTCCTTGAAGATTGGACGATTGTCATTGACATCTGAGATGGTAACTTGGAGAATAGCAGTGCTAGACTTGGGTGGGCTGCCACCATCCTCCACCTTGATCTTCATTACAAAGGTGTCTTTTTGCTCCCGGTCAAGGTTCTGCTGAACAATCAGTTGAGGCCACTTGTCACCTTCAGGGGTCTCAATGATGTCCAAGCCAAATTCATTGACACTCTGAAATGACAAAACAGTTTTGGGAAATTACACTGTGTTTACTTGTAAACAATACTGAATACCACATAAGCGTTAAAGTAAACATTTTAATGTTCACAGAAAGACCCCCAAAGAGTTTCAGACAATATTTTGTTTAGTGTCAGTAAGTTCATTCCCTTTAAAACACAAATGGTCAATACTTTTCTTAGGTTAAAGAGCTTTATTAGCACTTTTTAAAAACATTTTGATGGAACTCAAGAGCTTTACATCCTGGGAAGCTAGGTTATTGGTACTGCTCTGCTCATCTTAGTTGGAGTACAAGCACAATAATCACTAAATTGTTTCACATTTTTACACAATCCATGAAACACACCTGCTTAAAAAGAAGTAATTAATCATTTTCAAATGTGACCAAATGTAGTAAATTAAGTCTTCCAGTCCTCTGAATACATACAGCTTGAATAGATTAATTTACTGCTTTTTAGCCCTCTCATCAAATTTCCTCTGCCTGTACTAAAATGATATTTCACTTTATCCTCCTATCTTGTGTCATGATAGAAAAAAGCAGGAAACCTTGCACTATTCCAGTTTTGTTTACAGAGAGAAAAAGACTGACAGAAATGGAGACACTTCAATAAACATGCATTTAGGTACACTGCAAGACCACATCATCTTAAACCAAAAGAAGAGTAAATCTAAAACGTGACATGTTAGAAAGTATTTTTGCTCAAGAAGAGCCAAGTCTATGCAAAAGTAAAGCTGGAAGAGAGTGAAATGAACTGGATCTGTAATCTACATGAGGAACCGGAAAAACTGGCAGTAGTTGTTAGGAGTAAATGCCTTCCTTATGTTTACAATACATTTTGTATGGTAAGAACTTATACATCAGTGGCGAGAAAAAAAGGAATAAAGCAAGTGAGAGATGGAGAGGACAGAAAAAGACATGAAAAGGAGAGCAGGGGGAGAAAAAAGAAGAAGATCAAGCCTATGAATGAGCTGCATGCACATTATGAAACAAAGAAGCCCTTTGAAGCTCTCTCAGTCAGAAGCAGTTTCATGGTAAAACAAGAAAAAGCATCCTCTTTAAAGAGATAAGCTTCATGCTGCACATAATGTTGGACGAGATTACTCTGTCTAGGCACAGCTATCAAATGAGATTAAGATATGTACATTCTTGGTATTCAAGGGGGGACCATTTTAACCAAATTGCAAGCACAAGAGTGTGCACTATATTTCAGAATGTAGAACTGTTCCTATGCCAGCACAGCGTTGTAGCCGGCGCAAGAACGTCCAGCATGTAAATTATTGTGTACTCTGAAAAATTGCATGCAGAGGGAGTGTTGTCAACACGTTAGTGATTGACGGAACTACTTAAAACAGCCAACACTGCAGCAATGATCTTTCAGACCTTATTTAGGGATCCTTCTGGCAAGCTAAAGTCATCCAGGGATAAACATATATGGCATACAGAATATCAAGAAATTGCCATATGGCTTAACTCTGCTGAATATTTATATACAGAGACAGAAAAATGACTTCTCGCAAAAGTGAAAGGTCCAAGACAACGTTCTGGGGACTGCATTGTTATCAGCTATTCCATCCTTGCAGAGCTCTTCAATCCTCAGTTGTTTGACTAGTTCATTGATTCTGCAGAGTAGCTCAGTATCTGTGCAGTGATATTTGGAAAAGCCTGATAATAGTCGGATGTTGAGTTAGCATGTGTCAAAGGGAATGTTGCACAGTGATTTATGAGCTAGCAGTTCCACTGTGCTTTTGTCTTGGTTTCAGACAATTTTACAACTGACAAGACAGCCCTCACTGCATTTCAATAAGTTGAAGAAAGCTTTCTCTGCGGGTGTGCATTCTTCTGAATACAGAATTAGTCTGGTGGATTGTGATAAGATCTGGAGCAGGCTAAGAAAAGGCCAAACACTAGCATGAATCACTCACTTGAAACCTTAAGGCTGAGCAGAAAGGACAAAACACTTAATGGCTAAGTGTGCGCATTATACCATTCCTTACTTTTCCAGCACACAAACAATGTATATGTATACGCTTTCTTGAACTCATTAGAGTCACTTCTTGTTCCAAATAACAGGACAATGGACAATGTATGCTTTAATGAGAATTGGTTCATTTCTATGAAAATGACTGAGGCACGCTAACAGAAGCAGAGATGGCTGATTAAAAGAAAATGAACATGCTGAAGAACCCTTGCTTGACAAACAGTACCAAAGATTATCACAGCCTCCATCTTTCTCAGAGACTAAGATTGAACTGTGAACACATCAGGAGGATGATAATCACTGTGGAACCCATCAAGAGGACAGAATGATGAAATCATTTACAGGTTTTGCATTTCTTCCTTTTGCTGATATAAACTTACTTTTCTCTTACACTTCTTTTTAATTTCTGTCTATCCCTTATCCACGTTTTGCTGCAGGCAATGACGCATGTGAATAATTAGAACAAAAGACGCTGGGAATTGTCTCATTTTGCCATCCTCGAGAATGCCGTGCCAACACAAGACACAAGGAAAACGTGCATAATCTCAACTTGAGCTCTCTGCTCACCAATCATATATATTTTCTCATATAGTTAGCCGGGAAGGAATTAATCATATTGTTCTTGCTACCTCAGAAACCAGCCACTAGGGTGCACAAGCCAGTGTATCTCATGTGCCGGTCCCAAGCCCGGGTAAATGGTGATGGTTGTGTCAGGAATGGCATCCGATGTAAAACACTTTTGCCAAAACCATAATGCGAGTTCATCAAAGTGAAACCATA
>JAVCKU010000182.1:13890967-13902038 GCA_032273985.1 Hypsolebias coamazonicus
ATAAATAAGTCAACATACCAGGGAGGGTGATCGGTTTGATATCAGCTAGTAATTGTCATCCAAAAAAAAAAAAAAAATGAAACGGATTTAACTTCTTTTTCACCATTTAAATTATCAACACAGTTCCTTGTTATCAACTATTTCGTTTAGCAGATGATTGTTTATGCTAATTTATGTTAAAATCATTTAATTAGCTAATCGGACAGAGATTTAAGATTTCCTTAGAAGTTTATTTAATATTTCAGCTTTAAAATTTAGGTATTTTAAACCCTTTATGCATTTGTAACTTTCTTAAATGTGTCTTACATGTCACACATTTTCCTAAATTGGCTCTTTAACTTTTCTTTAACCACTTAATGACCATGACCAATAATAAAATTATATTCAGCTTATTTAAATAAACACATAAATAGGCAATTTATACTGAAAACCACAGAGGGGCTCATTTTAACTTCATCAGAAACAATGTTAACATGCCACACACCAAGATAACATATTACAACCATGGCTGTTGCTATGGCAACCTGATTGCAGCGCAGAGAGAATGCCTAACAAAATAAAATTATAAACTTAAGACTGATTTGGTTTATTTGATGCATATTTGGCCACTATTCTAATAAAAATTACAAAACAATCCTGTTTTGATAGAGGTACTTTAAAAACAAATCTGATTAGTTTTGATCAGTTTATATAATTTATAAATATTTTTGTATTTGGATTCACAAACTAGAATGAAAGAATTTTATTGTGAAATAAATTTAACACATTTGCTATTTTTATTATCAAGTCTTATTCTACTTTTATTGTCTGTCAACATGAAAGACGGGCGATAATGTGCATGTGCGCTGCCAGTGTTAGCAAAATATCTTATAATTTACTGGTTGGATTTTAATGAAACTCATTAGATGTACCTCTGCAACTGATTCCACATAAAATCAACCTCAACAAACCAAAAAACAGTTAACTTAGCCAACTGTATGGATATTGAGATTAAATTTGATGTGGTAATAGCTGAGAGTCATCCCCATCAGATACTCAGAGGGATAACATTGGGTCATCTGTTTAAATCTTGAGCATACAGGACAGCGAGGTGACACTCATTCTTTCAATAAACCTTTCACCTTTTTTGTTTGTTTGTTTGTTTAAGATGCAACTGGAAAAGTTTTAATATATTTCTGCCTCAGGCAAGACATTTAAAACAGTTTCTTATTTACTTCTTCACTAGGATCAGAACGGTACAAAGTGTGCTCAACACAGTAAAACCATATTTTTTCGTATGTATGTTTTTTGTTTTATGTGCACAATATAAAAACAAATACTGTTTTTTTTGTACAAAAAGGCGCACTTAAAATCTTTTAATTTTCCCAAAACTCGACAGTGAGCCTTATAATCAGGTGCGCCATATGTGTTAATTCTGGTTGTGCTTACTGACATCGAACTGATTTTATGTGGTTATTGTGAATGAGGTGAATAAAGTTCGACTTGTCCGTTTTGTTTCGCTTAATGCGCCTTATAATCCGGTGCGCCTTATAGTCTGAAAAATACAGTAAATGACTTCATTCTTAGTCCTGCTGACAGTTGCGGGCGCTGTAGCAGCAGGGTGTGGGAAATATCCTCACAAGGCGGTGCCAAGAGTTACACAGATGTTATAAAATGTGTGCGATCACCACACACAATCTGAAATAGAAACTTTTTTTTTTTAAACCTCAACATGACAGCAAAAGAACGGCTTCACCGTTTCCCTCCATCTCAGCATAAACTTTTTAATTCAGGAGAGATTTTCGTGAATCAGCAGATTTCTTGATATTGCTTCAGCTCTTTCTCAAGTTCAAACTAAATCAAAGGTTGTGACTCACTGGTGTCTGCTGGCTGCCCTGCCAGTTTCACAGTGACGAGCTGCATGATTACATGTCTGTTTGTTCTCACGCTCTCTGTGGTCACGTAGACTTGAACAAGCTATGGCACCGGCAACTCCAAACTGGATCTGGATTCTGGTACCATTTCTTTTATGGTTGGCTCATGATCGTCGTTATTTAATCTGCTGGATTCTGATATTAAATTGACGCTCTTCGATTCCTCTTCTTGATCTGGATGTTTCACCGACCTCTAAGACTAAATTTATTACTGAGCAAAACACTCAGGTCTTAAACTGTTTTTGACCTTCCACCTGTAAAACTTTTCTAAATTCATTTGGTCCAATTCAGGCTTAACGAGTCTTTAAATAGAAAACATATTCTGAAAACCCCCTCCAAATAATTATATAAACACCACCTGACGGAGGAATCCCATGACCCTGAACAGGAACTATCAGGTAAAGAAAACTGATGAATTGGTAGAATTTTTTTTTAAGTTACTGAATTTATTCAAATAAGGTCTTAAAGTTTAATTTGTTGCACTTAAAAGTACAATAAATGCTTCATCCTTATTTAGCCTTGATAAATCTGCATTTTTTTGTTTAAACAGCAATAAAAATAAAAAGCAAAGGTGAAACAACTAAATGTCTCAATTCTGTAGCGTAGTGGAGCAAAATCTTGTTCGGTTTCAACTACATTTTTTTTGCTGTCTTTCTGCACTTTCTACATTAACGACAAAGATCTCAAATGTTTAATACATATTAAATGTGATGAATGTGTTCAAACTGTAACGGTTGTGGTGTTGGAGCTCCACCTTTAAATACTGGATGCTGCAGTGGACTGTTCTTACATTAAACTCTTTTCAACCTGATCAGGGTTGCTGATAATGAGAATAAAAGGTTGGGAGGTGAGTTATACACAGTTTGGGGCCAACTCTGAGAAAATCAAGAGGTACAGCTCAGTTTCAAGCAAAAAACAAAATAACCACCATCTGAGCCACAGAAATCTTTAAAAAGTATTTTAGTTTGTGGCGGGTGTAGAAAGAAAAAAAAAAAAAAAAAGAGGTCCTTGTGAGCGCCTCTGAAGCTTACCAACAAACACCAGCAGTCCTCCTGTGGCTTTAAGCAGACCAACGTTGACGGTGTCGCGACACAAAGCCACAATGGAGAGGATGAAGCAGAGGATGAGGATGATGAGGCCGATGATCATCAGAGCAGCCACAACCTGGGCCCAAGCTGGAGTAAAAAAAAACAAAAAACAAATAAAAAGACACAAATGGTCAGAATGTTATCGCCAAAAGTTAATGCTTAGCAGAATTACCATTAAAACATGTAAAAACTTAGAGTAAGAACAATAATGACAATAAAGTAATAAGGGAAATGACTGTAGCCTTGATCTGGTGGCTGCTAAAATAACTTTGCCCGTTAAAACTAAAGGAGCAGCAGAAAAAGTTGCGGTGGAGGCCCCGAGTTTTACCGGACAGGCAACATTTAAACTTCCTGCTAGTGTCAAGTTTTAGGTTGGTAAAAATAAAATAAAAAACAAGCGCTGGGTTTACCACAGAGCTACATTTGTCTTTGTTGTTAATTGTGCTTGATGTGAGCATTTGACAAGAAAAAAAAAAACTGAAAAAACTACAATACTATGTACTGAAAAAACTACAATACTATGTATAGAAAGGTAAATTTTGTTTTTATTTTGACACAACACCATGGTGGAAAAGCCAGTAAATGAAAGTACGCGAGTTGTTTTTATTAGCTTTAGTTAGACAGACAGGTGTCGTCCTGCTGAAACGCCTTTCGTTCTGCTGCCAGGGTGAACTCACTGAGGCAAAGGAAGAGTTTCAGTGTGACACACAGCTGCCGCTCCCTGAACGCCTCGCGGCTGCTCTGACATTGGCTTGTAATTACATATACCGGTACATAAAGCAAACTTCGAACACTTGGGAAAACTCTGGTGCCGCTACGACTGACATTTATTTTGATTCATACAGGCTCCACTATCATGTCAGAATAAAATGCTAAACATTAACGTTCAAGTAGGTTTTAAACGTTGAATTCCAAACACTCAGGATGGGGATCAATGCACTTAATCTCTTTCTATATTTCAAAACAACAAACAGCAAAGAGCTTAAAAGTGTTTTGTCAATACGCTGTTCCAGGATCAGTCCACACCCTTAAATTATTCAGAGCAGAGTTCCTGGATGCCTTCAGGTCATGTCAGACTTGCCTCAGCTGGAGGCATTTTATTCCACGTTACATCGAACCCGCTCGACTGGTTTAATTTTACCTAGTCACCTAAAACGAAAGCCTAACACCTAAAAACAGTTTTTAATTTACCAGTACTCTGAAACAAAAATCTTTATCTCTGTTGTGTCTGACTTGTGAAAAATCATTTGTATCTTGCCTTGTCCTGAAGCATGCTCAATAATCCAGGTGGATAATCTAACAAGGTTGAGTCAGGTCCTCTGGACAGATTCGTCGTTGCTGAAACATTTTGTTTACTCAAAAGACTTCTTCAGTCTGAGGCGCTGCAACAACATGGCCCGGCACAGAAGAGCAACATCATCAGGCCAGGACTCTGCGGTCTTCATCTGCAGGCCAGCGGTCACTATCAGGGATGAAGATGTTCACATCCTTGATAGAAAGGAATGCTGGTTTAAGAGAGGAGTGAAGGAGGCCATTTTTGTGGAAAATAAAATAAAATAAAATAGTCATCATTAAATAAGGGTGGAGGCCTCCGTGTTCAACTGTCATCCTCTTACAACGCTGTTATTGCTGGTATCACTCAGCCCTCTGAATAGCAAACAGCCATCAGGGCACTGATGATCAATTGTTAGGCTGACTGTCCTCCTTTTTACATGTGAACAACTAGTTCTGGATGTCACAACAAACTGGTTGACCCACTATGAGAAGGTGCTTTTTGTAAGACTGGGTTTGTTGCTCAGACTTGAGAAGGAGTTTGGCTAAAAGGCAAAACATTTCAACGAAGAAGAATCTGTCCAGAGGACCCAACTTAACCATGTTAGACACATCTTGCCTGGTTTATGTTGTCACTCAATGTAACTTCCTGTCTGCAGCACAAGAGAAAAATCTCTGAATCTTAAAATCGGTGAGAAGCAGCTTTCTAAAAAGAAATTGTGCCACATCTGCATTGGTTGGCAAGTTTCATTCAACAAATAAATGTAACCCAAATAATTTTGCTTCCTTGTAAATTTTTGTACTGACATTTCTTATCAAAACATAAATAATACAATAGATTAGTTCAAATTATTTATCCAATATAGTGGATAACAAAGGACTAAATTCAAGCTTCAAAGGATTCAAGAAGTTGAACAGATGAGCACAAAACAACTAAATTATAAAAGATGCAACAGTTACACACTTCCTATTCCCTATTGAAGCCTTTCCATTTAACGTTTGGTTGTATAATTTGTAAATAAAGAGCAAAAGTTTAGGTTGAAGAGTTTTTTGTAGTTCTGACAAATAATTGTTTCTCAGAGTCAGAGTCAGAGTCAGTTTATTATTGCCATTGTCAATGAATAAGATTCACAAACTAGGAACTTGCTTTGGCATAAAGGTGCAATAAAAATAATAAAATATAAAATAAAAATATATAAGAAAAGAAAAACGTATGTACACACCAACCAAAAATACAATACAGCATAATATTCACAATAAATGTACAGTGATAAATGGAGCTAAATGGAGTGTCATGGATATTGGTAAAGAACAGATTAACGTTCTTGGCTTTATGCCTTCCAGCTGTTCCACATCTGTTTTCTTTTACACAATCATTTCATACCAAACACCCAGGAATCTGCAGCTATAACTTCTGTAAACCCAAATGCATTTGTAGTCTTCCCAAACTGACTCTGTCAAACATTATTCCAGGTTGATGTGTTTCAAAAACATTTAGCTCTAATTTTACAAACTTTCAGATCTGGTCTAACAGTCACACACACAAAATACCAACTGACTTCAACAACAACAAACTATTTTTTTGTGTGAAACATTTTCAGAGCAGTCAGAGGCTCATACTCTGATGAATCTATATGAGTCTATTACTCAATCAACTTTACAGATGTTGAGCTAAATCTTGATGTGGCTGTAGCAGGGAGTTATACCCAACACAAACTCTGAGTGCTAACAGATCATGCTAGAAACTGTACAAGACTTCAAACTAAATTATTTTCAAGATTTGACCAAATAGCCTATTGTTTCTCAACATCTTGTCCTGTCTTTTCATAGTGCTGATTGTTGAGTTTTGGTCATTGTACAGTAGTCCCTCATTTTCATGGGGTTTAGGGGACCATGCCTCCGCGATAAGTGGAAAACCGTGAAGTAGGGGTCCTTTAGTCCAAGTTCAAGCTTCACTCCCAATCTCCCGTCTTCTGTGTAAATAATTCAAATTTGAATAATATAATATTTTAAATAAACAATCCATGCATGGATTGTTTATTTAAAATATTGCAGTATTTAAATTTAAATTGTAGAAAAGAGAAACGCACCAGGACAGCAAAGGGTTAGCCCTTCATGCAGCTGATGCAGCATGGAGCAGAAATGTACTTCGCGATCAATTACACTGTAACAACTGAACACAGAAGTTCTAAAATAATTAAAAGTAACTTAACACTTTTATATTTTGTGATTATGACGATTTTACAACGTGGCATACTTTGAATTTTAAGTTGGAAGACAAAAGTCGATCTGTGCAGCTGGACAGCAAAGGGTTAACCCTTCACGTAGTTGATGCAGCACAGAGCAGAAAGAAATTACACTGACACAACCGAACAAAGAAGTTCTAAATAAATTAAAAATAACTTTTAACACTTTTGTATTTTGTGCTTATGATTATTTTCCAACGTGACACTTCGAATTTTAAATTGGAAGACAAAAGTCGATCTGTGCAGCTGGACAGCGAAGGGTTAACACTTCACAAATCTGCTTCAGCATGGAGCAGAAATGAAGAAGTGGTACAGAGAAGATCATGATGCTCTCACGTTGAAAAACCATGAAAGAACGAGTCTGCGAATGTCGAACCGCGAAGTAGCGAGGGACTACTGTAACTCGATAAACTAGGTAATGCTTAGATGTCCCAGCTTTTCACTAGCCTTGAACGCAGCATCACCTTCATACATCAGTAAGAAAGTCTCTAAGTCACATATTACACAGGCAGTTGATCCGTGCACTCGTGTTGTCTGATTCGTCCACAGCAGGCAATTTGTGCACGTGTATTTGGCAATATGTATGCGCAGAATATACCTAGCTGTGCAAACTGAAATGTGTACATTTGGAAAACTGTTTATGCATTTGTGAATTGTGCTTCAAATTCGTAAAACTTGTGGGTGCACTTGTGGATCTTGTTGTACACCTACACATGCATGACTGCTTTTGAGACAGATTTATCTTCATAAATTCATTATAAAATCAATGGTACAATTTTCATTATCAAGATTTGCTTATGATCTTCAAAACCTTTACCTTTTTTTTTTTTTTGTTTTTGTTTAAAGCATTGACATTTTATTTTCTGTCCATCATCAGCTGAAAGGCAACAGGAAATCATGCAGTTGCGAGAAACCCTGTCGATAATATTTTGTCAGAGTTGGCTGAAGACCACTAAAACAGATTAAGACAGTCTTCATTACAAAGTAAACAACAACTCTTGAGGCTAATGAAGGGTTCAACATGGAGCGGTGTGGAGCTGCAATGCACCAATTAGTCCAGAACCACTTTATGCACCATCATTATTGTCAGTTTGTATGTCCTCACAAAATATCAAATTAACGTGTCTGGGTCCAGATGCACAAATTTGTTATTTTGTGAGGACACATAAACTGAGTTCGCCTTTTCTGTGGTTGTGTAAAGTAATTTCTGACCTTGACAGGTGCAAGTGCAAAACTGCAAATTGCTTTTTACAAGCTAACACTTCAAAGCGCTCTTGTCGGGATAACTGTTGTCATTTTCTTGCACTTTTGAGTTTTAAATTATTCTTAAAGATGACTTTCCCGTTTTTCAGCTCGTTGTGAGCACATAAATGGGAAATAACTTATGAGCAGTGTTAGTTACTTGGAGACCACTGATTTATAACACAGCCACGGAAGGTCTGTGTGTGCTTAGACCTGTCCAACGTTCTAAATTATGCAAACTACATGCGATTATCATAATGTAATAGTGTAAAGAACACCAGTAATGACCCTGTTTTGTCTTTAAATAAATAATGATTCCATGGAAGTGATTTGCTGCTCTGATCTGGTTCTTGTGCACAGAGGTTACAAATTAAAGAGAAAGCCAGTTGTGTTAGTAAGTCATTTTGCCACCCACATGTTTTCAGACAAACATCGATGCACCTTGACATTGATTCTGAAACTCAGCTGGAGGGATGGAACAACATGTTTTCAAAAGATATTTCCTCATTTTGGTGTTGAACACAGGGGTGGCTAAAGCTTTCTCGCGCCAACAACCAAAACGTACAATACTTGTTAAAGATAGGATGATACCCATCGGTTGCAAACACTATAACCCTGAAGAAGTCTGTCACTGTTAAGAAAGAAATGTATTCTAAATACGTGCAGGTGATTAGTAGGACTGTACTTATGGTAATGCTATGCTACTCTAATTGGCAGGTGGGTTGTGGGGGGGGGGGGGGTGTAACCAAATGATGCCTGCAAATTGTCGCAACTGCAAAGAAAAACAATTGTCGTAGGTGCAAGACAGAACATATACATTCAAATGGTTCCTGTTCAGTTAATTCCAAATATAAAACAATATAATTAGTTGTATTTCAACCCAATTAATATCAGTTTATTATCAATTATATAATGTCAGATTTTTAGTTTCATCAATTCAACTTTTTTTTACGTTTCAGTGTACCTTTTTTAAAATGTATTTATTTTGTTTTTTAAGTTATTCCATCCATCCATCCATCCATCCATCCATCCATCCATCCATCCATTTTACTTCTTTTTTTGGAACACAGGGGTCACTGGTGCCCATGTCCAGCCATCACTGTGCGAGAGGTTAACATGATGATACATTTTTGGACCCCAACTGGCAGACCAAAAAGAGATGTAGACACAGGAACACAAAAAGGTGATTGTTTATTTACAGTGCAGCAACGGGTAAGGGTTTGGCTGTAGGGAGAAGTGGAGGACAGGATGAGTTTCTTAAATGCAAATGTTGGATTACGTGTTACTAGAGGAGTGGGTTTTCTTACCATTGCAAGTTGTTGCAGGTTGCGCCGAAGAGGAAAGGAAACAGAGTCTGGCGACAAGTGGCTGAATGAATGTTTTGTCGAGGAGTCCAGAGTGGAGTTTGTTGAGCTGAGCTGGGTGTGCAGGTTTGGCGACCAGACACAGCCAGGGATCCAGGAAGAAGACGAGCAGGCACAACGGAACAGGAACAAAGCTGACGGGCAGAATAACAACAGGTTAGTAGGAACCAGGACACTTTCTAGATTGGCAGGCTGTCACAGAATTACCAAACGCAATCAATGCTCCAGCGTAGGCTGAACGTCTGGCCGAGGCTTAAGTAGTGCAAGATGAACAGGTCTGGCGGAAAAGGTGCAGGTGTAACTACTCGGCTGATTAGCTGCTGAGGAGGAAGGTAATTAAGGAGGGAAAACCGAGAATCCCACAGAGGTGGGGGACACCCTGGACAGGTCTCCAGTCCATCACAAGGACACATAGAGAAAAACGAGACAAACAATCATTCACTCTCTTATTCACACCTAGAGACAATTTGGAGTTGCCAATCAGCCTAACATGCATGTTTTTGGTCTGTGGGAGGAAACCAGAGTACCCGGAGAAAACCCACGGATGCACGTAGAGAACATGTAAACTCCACCCAGAAAGGTCCCCTGGCCAGGATTCGATTCGACGACCCTCTCGCTGAGAGGCAGCAGCTCTACCAACTGGACCACAGTGTCACCCTTCAGATTATCCATCCATCCATTATCTTTTACCTGCTTCTTCCATTTTGGGTCATAGGGGTTGCCGGTGCCCATGTCCAGCAATCATTGTACGAGGTGCGAGGTACACCCTGGACGGGTCGCAAGTCCATCACAGAGCCACATAGAGACAAACGATACAAAAAAACATTCACTCTCTCATTCACACCTAGGGACAATTAAGAGTTACCAATCAGTCTAACATGCATATTTTTGCTCTGTGGGAGGAAACCGGAGTATCCGGAGAAAAAACCACACATGCACAGATAGAACATGCAAACTCCACCCAGAAAGACCCCCGGACCGGGATTTGAACCAGGGACCTGCTCACTGAGAGGCAGCAGATCTACCAGTTGTGTCACCATGCTGCCTTCCCTTCAGTTTACTTATGTTCTATTTTTTTTTTTTTTTTTTTGTACAGCTTTCCCAGCCTGGTTACCTGAATTTCTTTTACCTCTGCTTTTGGCACATCTGGCCTCTGCTTTTCAATTTGCTACTAACCAGTTGCACACACGTTTTTTTTTTTTATTTATTTATACTAAAGTTGGTTCCTTTTGCTTTCTTCCGATTCACATGCATGTTTTGGATTGTCTGTTCTTGGATTTGTTAGATTTTTCTACATCAGCACCTTTGGATTTTCCTCTCCTACTTATAAGTCATAAAAGTTGATGTTTGCTCGTCGTCAGCTTCTTGCTGCCTGTGGTGCAGCATTTGGGTCCTCCGTCTTCACCGTGTTATTTGACAGCAGGAAGCCAACAGATCACACCGGATCTTCACTTTTATTCTGTCTCCCCATCCTGAGCCAGTATGGAGGGTGTCGTCATCTCCTCGTAGGACAGCCTACTCTCACCCATGTGACCAGCCTCTCAGCCAATAATACTACCATCCTTGATGTAATATAGGAAGTGTCAGGTTTGTTGCTTAGTGCAGGCGTATAACTAAAAACCCTTCCTATCGGAAACAAAAACCTGGAACTATAGGTTCTGCATTGATTTAATATGCAATTATACTGCAGAATGTAGGTGTACACAGCTTTCAGTAACATAACAAATATAATACTGACAGAAATATATTTCACAACGTTCCAGCAGGTCCTCGGATGGATGGATAAAGCGTGGACCTCAGTCACTATAGAATCCATTCCGTCGGGGTTCAGGAAGGCCAGGATGTTTGCTGGATGTAGAGGAGGAAGAGGAGGCAGTGCCCTGAGCCCTGCATCAACTACCAGTACCTCAGGAGTTGGCAGAACTCTTCACCAGCGACACAGAGGA
>JAVCKU010000182.1:14286206-14301246 GCA_032273985.1 Hypsolebias coamazonicus
TTAGATGTTATTACTGTTTTTCTTTTACATTTTATTGTTGGATGTAACTGGGACCCTGTGTACATAATCTCGTTCCATCACATGTAACACATATGATGCGAATGACAATAAAGAATCACTGAGTCTGCACCTTATAATCCGACGCGCCCTATAGTCCGAAAAACATGGTATCCATGAAAAAAGACAACTTACACATATGCGTTTCCATTCATCAGTTAAAGTAATCACACTCTCACTCACACCAAGAGACAAGTTAGAGTAGGCAACTAACCTAACATGCATGTTTTTAGTCTGTGGAAGGAATCTAGAGTGAAAAAACAATAGCATGCATGCATGCATAGTGAGAACATGCAAACCTCTCATTAAAAGGCTGCAGCTGGGTTTGAACTTGCAGCCTTCCTGCTGTGAGGTCCCATCTCCAACCACTTTATGCTGTGTCAAAGTGGCACAAATCGGCAAATGCAAGTTTGTGAAAGAAAAATTAGGTGTAACAAACTGTGTTTCCTGAAAGCTGCAAATCAAAATGACAATTTCAAACAATCCAACTCAGCGTGCAAATTATACCTATATGTCCTCACGCGCTTGTTATCCAGAGAATGTATACAATGCGTTTGCTGTTGTGTTGTGTGAGTCACAATCAGAGTTCAACTACTTTTGTTTTGTGGCAAAAACAAACCGGGACTGAGACGCTGCAGTTTGAATATCTACCTCTAGGGGGCTCAGTGGCACAAGCTTCTTCATTCATTTTACTTCAGATAAACACAGCTGGACATCCCAGAACCCAATCGAATGATTATTTAACAAGAATAACTGATACAGTGTCACAGGTTAGGTGTTCTGTTCCATTACTTAAAAAAAAAAAAAAAAAAAAAAAAAAAACGCCTAAACTAACGAGGAAACCAAGTTTCCAGGTTGGGACACCTTAGTGTTATTTGTTCTTATTCTGAGAATCTAATCCGAGTCTGTTGACAATTAACATGCAAATTGAATGCTGTAAACCCATTATGAGGACAAAAAGTATCTGAACTAGTTCTGTACAAATAAGGGTTTAAATGTGTTTAAAATACGTACAGATGTGCTGTAGTTATATGTTAACAGCTGGAACCTCAGGCCTCCAGGGGGCCCACTAACATCACCTGTTCTACCTGTATCCATTCATTTACACCACATGGCTGGCTAATGCACTGAAGATGCAACGAGTCTGCTGGCTTCCTTAGATAGAGAACTTTACTAATTGGCTTGTTCATATGTGTGGATGTTTCTGTAAAGTGCCCTGAGACAACTTGGTTGTGAGCTGGCGCTTTATAAATAAAATGAAATGGTGTCGCATGGACACGTTTTCATCAAAAATCTGCACCTGCATGAGGCAGACCTCATTTTCTCTGTGACAGTGCTGGTGAGAAATGTGTTCAAGTAAGACCACTGGCCAACAGCAGGAGAAATGCCACAGCCCAGATGTGGAAGAAAAAAAAAAAAAAAAAAATGAATGTAAAGTGTGGCGTTGCTGGCAAAAGCGTGCACCCCGAATGAAGATTTCCTGTATGTAAAAAGGTTGTGAAAACATTTACAGGGATGCTGATGTGGTGCTAGGAAGCCATGACATTTCAACAGCTTTAGTTGGGAAGCCAGCTGATCTGTGCCATTTCTCCTCTCCTGTTGCAAGTGGGGTTTCTGCTTGGTGTGTGTGACAAATCCGACAAGTAGAAGTTGACCATTAAACATGTGTTACTGGGAAAACAGCACGGAGCTTTAAATGAGAAGGCAGAAAATTCCAAATGGTTACACTGTAAATGTGAAGCTCTTATATATTTAATGCTTACATATATTGTCAGTATTATAATAGCTCATGTTTGGCCATCCAGCAGAGTACCACCCACTGCAGAAAGCTCTTTAACTCACACTAACACTGCCTGCTTGAGGTTTTATAGCTGCCATATAAAGTTGCTTTTTAGGGGATGTTAATCTCACTCAATCTCTTTGAATTATTTGGACTTTTATAGCTCATATAAGGGGATTGTCTTCTTGGCAGCAACAAAAACAAGCCCCTTCTTGAAATGTTAACAAAACAACTTTTTTTTTTTTTTTATTCTCAAAGAGGTATTATGAGGATAAACCATTCCCTAAAAACACATTAAAGTCTCCAGAGCTGTGAACAGTTAGCTTTGGCTGGAAATCCCCACAGAGTTCTGTTTCACTTTGGTCATTTGTCATGTGACTCTTGCTCACAGGCAAACATGCTTACTTCCAGTTATTGTAAATGGACATGACTTTGAGAATTTGTGGGATGTGAATATGGAAACTACAATTTTGCAGCATTGAACAGTTGGCAGAGATGTTGTTTATTTATTTGTTTGTTTTTCCATGCATCTAATTTGCTAATTTTGTGAGACAAATACATTTCTTCCATTTGGATTTCCATCCATCCATTCTCTTCTATTTGTGTTCAGGGGTAAATCCCAAACTTTTCAATTCTTTGGTTCCTGCTGAGGAATCCCAAGGTGTTTCCAGTAAAAAGCTGCAAGAAGTTGCTCAGTTATGTCAACACCATTCATCCGTCTTCTACTGCGTGTCCGTATGGATGCAGAGGCAACGGGTCCAGCAGAGAAACCCAGACATCCCTCTCCCCAGTGACACTTTAGCTCGTCCTGGGGCCAAGGCGTTCCCAGGCCAGTAAAGATATAAAATTAGCAAAATTTGCTATATTATATCACTGCTACATTTGCATAATTTAGCCAGAGGGGGATAGAGACACAAAAATTGAACAAAAAAAATCTTAGAAATTCATAATAATGAACTAATAATGAACTTTTCTTTGGTTGATTCTTGTTTTTTTTTATTTCAAAATGTCAACCCTCCTCCTTTATCCAGGTTTGGGGCTGGTAAAAGTGACACAGATGACACAATTAAATTAATTCTAGTGCAGTAAATTACTTTAGACTGATAACTGTTTTAACATTTACGTCCTGCCATGTATCGTCAGCAGCAGCAACATTGCACATGAGCGATTCATTTAGGGTCTGGATGTGACGAGGTGCACATCTCCTGTTCTGTGTGCAGCTAGGACTGACGCTGCACAAAGACTCAGCTTCCTGTGAGTGCTTCAGGAAGAGGCCCACTGCAGCACCTGCTACTCAATGGAAAGGACAAGCCTTGCTTTCACATCAGTCTTCATTAGTCTTCTATGTCATCATCTAAAGTTGCTAGATTTGTCACTAGAGTCTGAAAACATACTAAATATAGTTACAAAGATGCTAAGTTAGCAATACTTCTTCCCAGGCCAGAGGCTCTTCATTATTACCCCAGGGTTGCTATCCTCTCAGGGAGGAGTCCTAAAAGTTGCAAGATACCCACTGTGATAAAGCCTTTACAGATGCAACACTGAAAACTCTTGTTGCTTAGTTCTGGGCCGTCCTCGTTGTTTTCAACAAACAGAAAATGTCCAGACAAATTCCAAAAGCAGGTGATCAAGGGATGGTCTAATCAGATCACCAAACCACAGATGACTCCTTTCAGTGGAGGAGCAGCAGCTCTGTTGTAAGCTCGACTTTGATGACTGAAATCCTCACCTTATCTGTAATTTAAGAGGTTTTTTTTTTTTTTTTTGTCTCTTCTTCACCCCAACAAACCAGATCAACTTCCTTATTACTGGCAAAGTCTTGATACGTTGGAACATATTTCACTTCATCCTGCCATCACTTGTGAGGAAAACTTCAAGATAGCAAAACTCATCTGCTCGAGGCTTAAACTCACCCTGAACTGGAGAGACTGAATGAAGGAGGGAGATTTTAATTTTATAATTCTGATCCTCTCTTTTTTCACTTGTTTTAAACTCATTATACAATTAAAGGAGCGGCCAGTTTGGATGTGCACAGTCACTGATAATATTTAAGGTTTGCATTTAGTGAATCATACAATGGACTGGAAATCCCAGCATCCATGTTGTCACCTAAAAACAAGTTCACTGAATCTTTTTGAAACCACAAGTTAAAACAAATTATCATGATTTTAACTGTGAAATAAGAGTTCCATTAACTATTTACAAAGGTGTAAACATATCTGAAAAATTTGCATTAGCCAGTAAAAGTTGCTTATGTCTTTTTTTTTTTGCTAATTTTGTCACTCATTTCCAAAGAAAAGTGCCACCAGAGGTATTTTCATCACAGGAAGCAGAGCCGCCCAAAGGCTGGGCACCACGGCAGGAGGGGTGGCGGGGCGCTGTTGGTGATTGCTCCCACAGATAGGGGAAGTTTGTGGTCACCAAAAAAAAAAAAAAAGTTACGTCAAAGCCTAAACGCTGCACAGTGCATTTGCTGGGCGTGATGGGAAAACATTTGAAGGTGTCACCTCACCATCACGCGGTGAACTTCTGCTTTTCGAGGAGCTATAAAACCCAGTGGAGCTATTCTTGTGCTCAGAGTGAGGACAGAAAAACAAGTTGCGCGTTACTGTGTTCATAACTTTGGAGTGTGAAGAAGATTTTAATAAAGAGTCCATTGAAAACTGTTATCTGAGTTATTGAACAGATACTTCATTCTGCATGTATTGTATATTTTCCCCTTTACTTAAAAGTCTTTTTTTGGTCAATAGAAAGTCCAAAATTAATGTCAAATGTGCAGTGTTTTATTTATTTTCAAATAAATTACTGGTAAAGCTGCACAAGCTGGATCATCATCATTATGTAGACATTTTGTTTGCATGGGTGTGTGAGTGTAGGTTGGAATGTTTGTTTTAATGGCTATGATTATGTGAATGTATTTGTACATGTTTCTGTATGTGCACATAAACTCTATGTGCTGTCTGCGTTTCCACCCAGTAATAACCACACTACACTGCACTGCGCCTGCAAAGCTGTGCGTAAAGTCACGCATTACCCTTTTGACCAAAGACACAAACTCCTCACATCAAAACGTTCCTCCTTTTGTTTTTTGGTTGCACCCCGGAGAGCCCAATTAGAACTTGTACAGAAGAAAAACAGCAGCCGTCTGGTGTTGTATAACTGTTTTACTGCTTGTGCCAGGACAACCACTGGAAGGTAAAAGGGTATAATTATCCGAGGCATGCAGTTCAAAAACAAAATTTTGTGTTCTTTGTAAAGAACATTATAAAACAGCACATTAAAAGAGCTTTAAATAAATTTAAGTTTTAATACAATTGCTTGCTATTTAAAAATTAGTTGTCATATCTTGCATAAAGTTAGTTTAAAAAGCTGTTTTAAAGCAAAAAATGTGTCTAAAGTGGACTTTCTGGGCATGAGTGCATCTGTTTTTATGCCTATTTGTGCAGCTTGTGGTGGTATTAAAGTCCACCAACACTTGTGCACACTCTACATAAGCAAACAGTTCTGTAAAATGTTATGTAGCGTAAAAAAAAAAAATTGCTGGCAAAGAAAACATTGCGCACACGTCTTGATGTTTTATAAGGCTGTAAAACATTTGCAAAGAGACCTCGGAAATGTTCATGGTATTTAACATGAATTTATGTCAATCCAGAACTGAGTGTAAACAAACCCCTACTTTCATGACTGTATGCCTTGACCATAACTTTATCACCTGAGGATTACCCCCAGCCTGAGCTGGGTGTCTGCCCTTCACAGCGAGGGTAGGGGGGCAGAAGAGGCGTAAACACATGCAAACACACGGGATAATTAAAATAGATGCAGGAATGTGCACACAGGATGATTCAAAAATATATTGTCGGCTTTGAATTTTGATTTTATTACACAAAATTGATTCAAGGCACATGTCAGCTCTAAATGCATACTAGAATTGTGCTATAGTTCTAAAAGTATCAGTGTTTTATGCTTTATGACTCTGTACCTTTATGATAAACTATCATGGGTTTATATCAGTTTATATACAGTAGTCCTTCGTTTTTCATGGGGGATCTGTGCTCTGAAGCCCACTGATAAGTGAAAAACCGCAAAGAAGGAATAGTTCTTTATTGTCATTTGCATCACATGTGGTACATGAGGTGGGACGAAATTGTGTACAAAGGGTCCCAGCAACAACAATGGCAATAGTATACATTATAAGTAGGAAGTAGTAGCTTATTTTAATATATTCCTCCTGCAGCTGTGGGCTGCACATAAGTGCAGCAAGTGCTAAATATTTTTAAATAATTGATTTTAAATAAAAATTCCATGCCAACCGTGTGGCTCATCCATCAATTAGCCAATTGTGTGTCAATCTTATTTTGAAAAACTGTGATTGAGCAAGTCCGCGAAAAATGAACCGCGAAGTAGCGAGGGACCACTGTACTGTTAAAATAGTTGGCACTAAACCATCCATCCATCCATCCATCATCTTTACCTGCTTATTACTTTTTGGGTCACAGGGTTCATTGATGCCCGTATCCAGCAGTCACTGTGCAAGAGGTGGGGGACACCCTGGACAGGTTTCCAGCCCATCACAGGGACACATAGAGACAAATGAGACAAACAACCATTCACACTCTCAGGGACAATGTAAAGTTATCAACTAGCCTAACGAAACATTCTGTATTTATAAAATGTGTCATGTGTACACCTGCACACCTTCATGGGCTCCTGAATCTGCACTCAATCAGCAGCTCCTGTAAAATCTGAAAACAAAGCACACGCTCACCTGCAGCTGCACCAGCTGGGCTGTAAGCGGACTATATCAGTCCCAGTGGAGACACGAGTAATTGCTCGCTTGTAATTTTTTTGTTGCATTTTTTTTTTTTTTTTACCTGTCTGGCAAGGTTATATAACTTCAGCAAACTGGCAGCAAGGTCAACATATTTTGCACTGGGGATGGTTCTGGTCCCTAATCCAGTCCATTTGCTTATTAAATTGTTCCTTTTCCGTGTTCTTTGTCATGTGCGTTTAATGTTTGCTGCAAAAAATGGATAAGCAAATGTTTTGAAAGTTTAAAAAAAATGTCTGACTAACCGTGCAAACATTGCCAGATTCCACCAGGCCTCGATGTTTACACAACTGAATCAGTGATTAAGTTCATACAGTCGGTTCATAACAACTTTCATGATCAGAGTCCGTAAGGTCAGTCAGTATTAGTTGAAATGTTACATGTACATAGCTTACAAGTCTATGCTGCAATTTTATTTGCAGAAAAAAAAAGTGTTTTTCTTTCACACATTTTGTTCTGTACCTTGGCTGTTTCCAGTTCATAACAGCAGTGAATTGGTTCAAGTTTTAAGAGCGAGTCACATGTGGCAACCTGCTTCCTAGAAAACAACATCCTTCCTTTAGTTTTGCCATGACCTGTGCAAGCATGTGTGTCAAAAAGTTTTACCAAAAGAAAAAAAAAATATATAATAATTCTGCAACTTCTGGTTGAAATCTGTACAAGCAGTTGCCTAAGATGTATTACATTTTCCCACACCCCTTTAATGTGTTGCAAAATCTTTTTTTTTTCCATCGCAAAAGTAACAATGCAAGTTGCGTCACAGCCTTTGCTGCTTTTACAAAATAGAAGCATCGGTGCAGATAAAAATCTGAAAATGTGACTATCTTTGCGTTGCTATCATGTTGGCACGTTTTATCAGTGTTCCCCAACATTCCACATTCCGAACATGGTGAAATCTCAAGCAATACTGTTAATTTTGCTTCCCAAGAGTGTTTTTGGTCATCTGTGAAATGTAGGCCTCTGAATTTAAGATTGTTCCATCTGAATTTCCTCTCTGGTTTCAAGTAAGTCACCTCTGAATTTCATCAGCACATCATTTTATTTTTATTTATTTATTTCCACTGTCTTGCAACAGATTTCAGCTTAACGCTTTGTCCAGTATTACTCCAAAAAAGGTACATTTTGAAAAAAATCTTAAATACAAGTGAGCCAAAACAGTCTCCCCTCCTATACATCCATTTAGATTTACAAATATACCCTTGATCTTTAATTTCTGTTCTCTTCAAAGATGTTGTTTTGCAAATGTCCCTCTTGCAGGAGAGGAAAGCTGTGGGTAGCCTGTCATAAAGTGCTGTGAACGGGTGAGCAGCTTTTACCAGACACATCCAGGGTTGTTAGCTGTCTAGAGCCCAAGCCCTAATCCGTGAGCTGGTGGAAGTTAATGAGGGTTTAAAGGCAGGAGGTGGTGTATTTTCCCAGGGACTGTGTGTTCCAGTCCCGGTGATGTAGCATTGATGAATACCCTCATAAGTACACACAAACACTCAAAATAATTAAAAAGCTAGCAATCTATGAGGGAAATTATATCACTCTTCACCTTTCAAGCCAAAGATTGAAACTAAAATAATTTTATGCTAAGAAGAATATAACCATTTTGCTGAAATCTCATGTAAGGTTTCATAAATGTGATAGCCCTCAGAGAGTTTGCTATTATAACACCAAAGTAAGTGCAATAGCTGTAAAAACAGCAGAATTAAACCTGATTTTGTTTTTGTCAATGGTCATTTTGCTTTTTCAGCATTCTTGATTTGGCTCAACTCCAATTGTCAATGTATTTTAGATGCACATCCAATAGTTGCTTTACAAAAGTTTCATTTAAATATGTCCAGTGGTTCAGGTTTTTTAATTTAATTTATTTATCTGATTTTTTTTAAATCAGGTCAGTCCCATTCAGATCACAGAGCTCTTTTGTCTTGGACTGGAAGTATCCTAACATGCATGTTTTTTGACTGTGGGAGGAAACCGGCGTACCCATAGACAACCCATGCAAACACGAAGAGAACTTGCAAACTCCATACAGAAAGACCCCAAGTCCAAACCAGAGGTTGAACCTAAGACCTGTGAGGTAACAGTACTAACCAATAAACTGCAAAAGGAGATATTTACTGACAGTGTTGATTATGACCGTTTTTTATTTATTTTTTTTATCAAAAATGTGCAATCTGTAATTCAGATGGTGTGTTGTGGGAACCTCTCGACTGATAATACATACAATGGTAGCTCAACATCTGTAAATTGTCTGAGTTATATAAATTCTGTGTTTGCTAAATTTGCTTAGCTGTGGCAGCCATCTTAAATGGGGTTGACTGAGGTTGTAGATGTACATCTTTTAATTACTTTCTGAGCGTTTCAAAACATGCACAGGTGAAAACACTATCGCCTTTCACCTTTGGTCCTAAACATATCTATGAATAGGTTCATACTTTGACCTGTAAAAATATTCTTCAATTTACATAGTTTTTATTTATGTAGACAAACAGCTTGAACATTCACCCAGACTTTAACTGCTCACCGCCACAGAAAATATACTGGCTTAACATGCTCTGGCGTCACCACCTCTTATGAAACTAACCTTAACCTCAGTTAACTTGACAGTAAATCAAATGTCATTGTCTTTCGAGAATATTACAGCCCTGCCCATCATGTTTATATACTTAATCAACGTCTTACTGAGAAGTGATTAAAAAGTCATAAAAGTGGGAGCAGATTTCCATTTTTGGAGTCTGCTGCTAAAACTCTGGCAGGTGTAAGCGTCCACGCCTTCGGACAGGAAGATGGATGGTTCCTTTGCCAATGTCCCGGCGTCAGCAGGAAAAGGCCTGGGCATGGTGCTGGAAACAAGTCCTTCCTGAGCGAGAGGCACAAACCTACACAACCACACTGAACACACTACAGGGAACAAATTCAAACCCTCTCACACGCACACAAACCAGCATGGTGCTAAAAATCAGATGAGCAGGAATATGGTTCATTGTACTCCCTCTGCGCCTGGCAGACAAACACTGCGTCACACACAGCTTGAAGCCTTTGCATTTTCTTTCTATTATGTTTCAGCACAGAATTTACTGGAAACACAAGAGGAAAAAAAAAAAAAAAAAAAAAAGTTATATTTTTGTGTGTTACTCAATTAAAGGATCTGATTCTGCAGGAAAACTCCTTTTAGTGTCATCAGAATATTCTGTACTGGTTATTGTTGCGATGTGTCTTTCATGTCTCATTAGTTGAGTTTAGAGTAGGTGTACCATGATTTTCTAGCCTTTTTTATTTGCTATCATTTTTGTTTTTGAGTGAGAAAATGGACAAATCATGTTTTTTAATAGCTTCATTTGTTTCGTATGAACACCTGGAGTACTGTGCACACAGAAAACATTCTGATACTGGCACTGCAATCAGTGCCGTTCTATTGAAGGAAGTGAAAGGGCAGGTCTCAATTACGATTTCCTTTTTAGTTTGAACATTTGGTTCTTTATGCAGAGCTGTAGCATCAGCATGCTCAACTTTTAACAGATAGCCAAGTTCTCATGAAAAACTGTGCAGTTGAATGGTTCTGACCAATCAATATCTTACCTGTTGTAGATAGCTTTTGACAAACCTCAGTTTAAAAAAAAAAGAAAAAAAAAAGACTTTTGTCAGTTTTGTTACTCTTGTTACCCTCAAGAAATGTGAACTTAAAACATAAACACGTTTTCACGTTTTATTTGATTTTATTGTGGTTATTTTTGTGTCAGTGTAGTTTTATTTTTGCATTGCAGGTCTCACTTGCAAATGAGTCAATTGTGTCTCAACTTAACTAACCTGTATGACTAAAGGAAATTAAATGATTCACATTATTATTATTGTTATTCTGGAAAGAAATATAATTGACCTGCTGGAGGGTCCTCAGACTGCACTGGAATCCTTACAGCAAGCAGTATCTAATACATTTTGTTCTTGCACATACCCAAAGAATTCTATAGAAATAGCAAGATAAAGTGAAATTAATGCTTATATAAAATTATTCAAATCAGAACGACACAAATCTATATGAAATTTTGGAGTGGTCGTCATTTTAGTATGAAATCAATTCATTTTGGACTTGTTTAAATTAACCAAAAGATCATTAACGTGGTCAGAATTCAACTCTTTGACCTTACTTTGTAGAAATAAAGAGCTATCCACAACAGGCAATATATTAATATCCAGAACTTCCTAACACAACAGAAGATCATTATTTTATTTTACAAATTCTGAAGTATCACAAAAACATTAATATTATTCCTTATGTATAAAAATAATGTAATTACCATATCCAATAATTCTCAGTCGGGTCATCTGGACGGTTTCTTTTTTATATAAATGTTTCGCCCTCTATCTGGAGGCCTTCATCAGTCAGCGAAGTTCCAGTAAACTGTTTCCCCACCAAGCAGTAAACACCTTAAGCAGCCCAACCAGTTTCCTAACCCTCGTCGACTCCTCCCAGCCAGGCAGCCACAACCAAAGTAGTTCAAGGCAAGAAAGTTCATGCTCAATCATCCAGGTACCAAATCCCATAATTCTCAGGTGACCCAACTGAGAATTATTGGATTTGGTACCTGGATGGTTGAGCATGAACTTTCTTGTCCTGGTAGATGCTGCTTGGACTGTGGACTTCAGAAAACAGTGGACAAACATCAGCAGAGGACATGGCCCCAAACCATCACTGACTGTGGAAACTTCTCACTGGACTTTAAGCAACGTGGATTCTGGACTTCTCCTCTCTTCCTCCAGACTCTGAGACCTGTGATTTCTAAAGAACATGAAGAATTTCCTTCCATCTGAAAAGACATTGGACCACTAAGCAACAGTCCAGTTCTTTTTCTCCTCAGCAGGTAAGACACTTCTGATGTCTCTGGTTCAGGAGTGGCTTGACTTGAGGAATGAGACATTTGTAGATCATGTCTAAGAGTTAATCAGCTGATTAGGGTGTGACTCCAGGAGTTCACAATATTGAACCTCTTCACAATATTCTAATTATCTGAGAAACCGAGTTTTGTTTTTTTCATTATCTGTAAGACATAATCACCAAAATCACAATGAATAAGGCTTGAAATATTTCACTCTGTGTAGTGGATCTATTATATGTTTTTCACTTTCTGAAATGATTGACAAAAATGTGAACTTTTTCATTTGAGATACTCCTGTATAAAGATCTGTGTACACATACTTTTCCAACTAATGTTAAGTTAAAGCATTGTTGTTATTCTTGTTTACTTTTTATGTAGAAACATGAACTAAATTTTAACCATTACATTATTATTTATTTAGCTGTTTCCATAGTTACTGTACCAAAGTAGCAAAACACCACATACAAGTAGCTGTTTCAGGTTTATCAGTATAAATTAGATGTATGCTTCATATAAGACTTGAAAAATACGTGATTTATGCAAAGATGAACTTTGTTCATTCAACTGAAATCTTGAAATGTGAAAAAAAAGAATGTTGCTGATTTTTATGTCTGCATTTATATGATTTAAAAAAGTTAAATTGTTTACCACATGAAACTGGTTTGTAAGCTCAATCATCCAGGTAGATAACAACAAAAATGGTTAAATCGTGTCATCTGGACCTATTTCTATAAGTGAAGAAATGTTTTGTCCCCCATCCAGAGGACTTTGTCAGCCTGCGACCTGCCAACCAGATCTGTCTCATAGGTAACCTTCATTGCTGTGTTTCAAGCCAACCTCCTGTTGGAATCTCAGAAGTAGAAAGAAACTGGTCCAGATGACATGACTTAACCTTTTTTGTTGGATAATTAAGCTTACAAACCTTTTTCTGAACCACTTTGGCCTTGGTTGTCCTCAGGCTGTTTCTGTGAGTAACAAGTTGGCCATCTGGCCTAAAATATTTTATTTTTGTACATAATAATTGATTGTTTTGTATGGGTGTCCTCTGTTTGCATGTGTTAAAAACCAGCCTCTGAGATTCCAATAGAAGGTTGTCTTGAAACAAAGCAGTGAAGGCTACAAATGGGCGAGATCTTGTTGGCATGCCGCAGACTGACAAAATCCTCTGGATGGGGAACAAAACATTTCTCCCTTAAAACTAATGACCAGAAGGCTTGCTGTTTTGGGGGCTTTGCTGTTCAGTGCTTTACAAACAATAGGAACAATCTCTAGCCAACTCAAAAAGGTAACAAGGTTCTCCTTTTGTACATTTTTGGTATCTTTCTGTTATAAAAGATGTTGATACCACAATGAGCTTTGCACTGTGTGGGGATGTTACCAGTATGTTGAACACCAGCCTCTCCTAAAAGCATCAAACTTCTGCGCTTAAACATCATTTTGTTTCTTTTGCATGTACAGAGGTTTTCTGTGTTTCTTCAGTCACTCAGTGGAGAGCCGTTTGGTCAAATTACTTAGCAGCAGGTCAAAACTGGAGTATTCTGAGGAAACTATGAAGGTTGCCAATGCAGTTACTGTCAAAGAAAACCAAACTTACATCAACATTCTTCTGCTGTAAAAAGCAAAATAGCAATTCAACTTTTATCTCTTTAATAAGATTAGCAGGAAATGTTTTAGTTATAAATTGTATAAAAAATGTAAAGTGAACCAAAATTAAAAATGATATATTTAAATAACGCTTCACTTTAATTTTGAAGAAAGATTCTTCCTAAATATAATAAATGTCAATGAGAGTTTTCACTTTGCAGATTACCTTAAGAGACATACTATATTGCCTATGTCTATGTTTTGCTGTACAAAAGGAATCAGGCATCTCAAAAACTAGTGTGTGACATTCAGTGTTTAACCTTTTCTGGTAAAATGTCCAAAAATCTTACAAATCTCCACAGTGATTGGCTAAAATTTGTTAGACATTAAAATGCCAGTTCAGACAGGTAATATCCCACTAAATAAACTTGGAATGATGTTTCCACTTGTTAGGAATGCACAAGTTATAACTCCAGACGAGGCTGAAAACTGCTGTTAAACTTTGATTGATTGCAATGATGATATATCACTTTGTCAGTATTTTGAGAGTCATCTGTTTTGGACTGGGTTGTCACTTCTTCCATTCAGGATGAGTTGCTATTACTGAAGTGAACCATTAAAAACGTGTGTTCAGTCATCATGATGTGATGAAAAACAGAAATAAATAAGAAAAAGATTTTGCTATTTTTCTTTTGCACCAAATGCTGTTTCATACTGGTTCATAAAAAAAGTTCTGATTTACTGCTCCAGGAAGCCCAGTAATACTTTTTTTCCGTCTAATGCCACTTTCCAGTATGTATCTTTGCTTGCATGATTTCCCTGCAGACTGACTTGAAGACCATTCATATGGAAATGTAATGTTGTCAATAAAAAGCAGCAGCAATGGTTTCGGGGTGGCCCAACGATTTGACATGAAAGTGACTGGTTTAATCCCCACAAAAGCAAAAGCTGTAATGTTTCCTTTTGATAGCAGCGCCGCATGTCCGGCCAAGTGAGAAGTGTTCTCTTTTTGTTAGAAATTTTTTGTTTTGCTGCAGTATAATTTTAGTAGACGTGAGAGTTTTATAGGGTTGCTATAGGAAAAAAAAACTGTAGAAAAATACTCAGACATGTCCACCTATAGGGGGTGCTATAATTACAGACTTTGCATTTGGTCCTCTAATTTCTAAACCGTGAGTCACACGATTTCAAGGCTTATATTAAAAAATTCCCTGGATTTTATTGAGTCACAAGTTATAAACCAAGCCCATTTCTGCCTTCTTCAGTATTGCCAAATTTGAAAAACCTTCTTCTGACCATCTAACAAGGTTAAGTCAGGTCCTCTGGATGAATTATTCTTTGTTAAAACATTTTGTCTTTGATTCAAAAATTTATTCAGTCTGAGGAGCTGCAAACAAGCTCAGTCTTATTAACAGCCAATAATAGAAAAAAACATTTCAACCTAGAAGAATCCATTTAAAGGACCTGACTTAACCTTGTTACAAAGTAGATTTATCTACCTGGATTATTGAGCATGAATCAAGATGGCTTCTTTTGACTAGTTTTCAAAGGTTTTATGGTTTATCTCAATAAAGCTCCCTATCTGAAATTTAGTTTCCATTCAGATTATAAGTTTCCAAGGAAAAATAATGATCCTTTTAAGTCCTAAAGTCATGCCTATAGGCAAATAGTTTTAGCAAACTAGCAACATAAATTTGGTCATTTCTTCTAAATTATAATATTTATTAAAATTAGATTCATTCCGTGCAGCACAGTGGTGAAGTTGGTAGAGCTGCTGCCTCTCAACGAGCAAGTTGATCTGGTTCAAATCCCGTCAGGGGTCTTTCTGGGTGGAGTTTTCATGTTCTCTCTGTGTATGCGATGATTTTCTCCAGGTACTCCAGTTTCCTCCCACAGACCAAAAACATGCATGTTAGACTAATTGGAAAC
>JAVCKU010000182.1:14396655-14417560 GCA_032273985.1 Hypsolebias coamazonicus
TCACAGACATCTACACCTCCAGATGCAGGAAGAGAGCCACCTGCATCATGAAGGACCCCACTCACCCAGCATACACAATTTCGCCCCACCCCCCTCAGGCAGGTGGTTGAGGAGCATTAAGTGTAGAACCACTAGACTGAGGAACGGCTTCTACCCTGAAGCTGTTAGACTCATGAATATCTAACCAGAATAATCACTGTGGAAAAAAAATCATATCATGCTGCTGATCTGTTTCATGTTGCTGCTGATCTGTTTCATGTTGCTGCTGATCTGCTTCATGTTGCTGTGTTCGTGCATGCTCATCTGCTCACACAGACTCATGTTCGTGCTGCTATTCAGCAAATTGTTTTTATTTTTCTTATGCTATTAGTGCTTAATGTATTTTTAGTTAACATTTTTCTTAGTTCAGATCTTACATCTTATTACTCTTTTTCTCTTACATTTTATACTTTTGTTGGATGTACCTAGGACCCTGTCTACACAATTTCGTTCCACCTCATGTACCACGTGATACAAATGACAATAAAGAACATTGAATCTGTGAATTGACTCCTTGAACCCTACTGCCCATTCTCATGTGTATGTGCCCCCACCACCACCTCTGATTTGCCTCATCCCTCCCCCCTCCTTTTCCCTTCTTACGATGACATCTCATTTCTGTAAAAACCCAATCCCTCTCCATATCTGGTTTTCAGTCTTCACAGGACCAGGTGGGCTTAACTCCGAGTGAGGGTGCCAGCATGGCTTCACCAAGGCCTGAGATGCTCCATCATAACTCAGACCCTTCTGCAGACACCCCAAGACCATCACAGCAAATCAAAGACAGGGAGGAATGGGATTGGTAGACAAATGCTTGTCTTAGAGAGGATGACGTCCCACCCAAGTTTGAGAATGAACTAAAAATCACTTTTTCTATTTATTTTAATGCAGACAATAAGTTTTTGCATTGTAAACCAGTTACATATTTTAGTTTTTGTGCTGAACTCCCTAAATTACAGATGCAATAAAATAAAACTTTTTTTTCCAAAAGAAGATGAAACCATCTGGCATTTCCCCCCTAGATCTCTCTGAGGACCATTTCTATTTTGTCATCCCTCATTAAAAAGAGCTCAACTAATGAAGGTACTGGTATGGCACACAGCACAAGTTCTAATTTCAAATGGCCCAGGTAATGACCAAAGTAGCAAACTCACTTTGACTGAGCAGCTTCTTTTATTGGGGGATTGCCTAGAAAGTCAGCCACCTGTTATTATCCACTTGCAAAGGATCTTACTTTTCTGTCAACTTTAAAGCGATTACGTGTATCCCCACAAACATTATATCAAAACAACCGGCTTGGCACTGTGATGTGTCTTATTACTTTTATTGGCATTTCAAGTTACCATGGTGATGTAATTTGCAAACAAAGAAACCATTTTTCTCATTGAAAAAGCCTGACAGAACTCTTCACAACCTCTAATAGCTCTTTTCCACTAATACCAGTACAGCACGGTACAGCTGGTTTTCCATCACACTCTATCAGTGGCGACTGGCCAATAGAGGGGGCAAGGGCGCAACCCCACCACTCACTACCCACTACATTATCTTGAATAAGACATAAAAAATAAATAAAAATGTAATAATAAAATTAAAATACTTAGAAATGTATGTAATTATTTTGGTCTGTACGGTGGCACAACTGGTAGAGCTGCTGCCTCTCAGCGAGCAGGTCCCTGGTTCAAATCCCAGTCCAGGGGTCTTTCCGGTTGGAGTTTGCATGTTCTCGCCGTGCATGCGTGGGTTTTCTCCAGGTACTCCAGTTTCCTCACACACTCCAAAAACATGCATGTTAGGCTGATTGGTAACTCTAAATTGTCCCTAGGTGTGAGTGAATGGTTGTTTGTCTCATTTGTCTCTATGGGTCCCTGTGATGGACTGGAGACCTGTCCAGAGGGTGCCTCTCACACAGTGATGGCTGGACATAAGTGACCCCCATGACCCGAAAAGGAAGAAGCAGGTAACATATGGATGGGTGGATGAAACCAGTTTGGCCATTAGCACAACCTGGAGGAATTTTTTTTTTTTTTTTTTTTTTGCCTCTTTACTATAACTGATGCCACGGCTAATAAGGAAATACCTCTTGATAATGATTTGAAGGAGCATCACTTCCCAAAAATCACCAGACTATCCCTTTAATAGTAGCATCTACTTCCACCATGACAAAAGTTCTGGTAGTGACAGCCAGTGCTGAACGTACACTTGACTTCAGGCTGTCAATCAACAAACTGATGGAGCACGATTATTGTGTGTATTCAAAACATGCATTTGACGCTAAATGCAAAGGACAGCGACACCGTGAGGCCACAGGGGATGATGGGAGGAGGAGGAGGAGGAGGATGGAGGCGCACGGTTCGGGTTCGGGCACAAAAGCAGCGGTGAAGCCGATCCCAGCTGCTGTCATGGGGGGTTAGAGAAGTCCAGCCCCCCCTCTGTTGGCTAGTCACGTGTCCTGGGGGAGCGTTTGGTTTGGGGACCACGTCAGTCCAGGAAGGAGGGAGCGCGCCCGCTTTTGCGCGCAGCACATTTGGAAAGCAACATCCTGGAGACGCGTTCATGGTCCAAACCAACAAGATCTGCCCTTTTTGTTGTTTTGGGGGCGTTGCCATAGCACGCTCCATAGTCTGCGCGTGTTTGTGTAGATATGAGCGCGTGCAAACACACACACACACACATAAGTCACCGCCTGCTCCAAAACTTCTCCGCTCCTGAACTGTGATCTTCGCAGCAGCTCTCGTTCCTGGCAGCTTTTTCTACATCCAGAACCGAACCGAGGTAGGCTGTTCCTCTTTTACCCTCTGTGTGTTTGTCTGTGTGTGTGTGCGCGCGCGCGCGCAATAAGAGCCGAGGTGACCGGATGATAGTTTGTAACGCGGCGCGCAGCTGCACGGAGTTATCACCCAGATCATTGTGATAGGTGCGTAAAGATCGTTTGAAACGTACAGCTTCCAAACAATGTGACTCATTCTAATGTCAGATTTGGTTACATTCAGGAGTAATCAGTCATTTATTGATAAAACTCTTCAGATTTGGTGATTTGCATCAATGAAATCAACTACATTAGGAGTATTTTTTTGCGTTTTTCTTGTACTTGCCCTGCACTCAGCACTGCCTTCATTCTGGTTTAACCTGAGCTGACTCTCACAAAGTCTATCGTGTCAAAGTTATAAATGGATGTTACTTTTGTACAACAGAGGAGATGGTCCAGTCAGTGTGATTTTAAATGTCATTCATCAGTGGGAATCCAAACATCCCATGGGGGGCTGTGGCATCAGTTTGTCTCTTTAAGGTTGAGGCGGTGCTGATGGTGACAGGGGAAAGAAAAACGACTCGGCCTCTGGAAAGCAGAGTGTAAAATTTCAGCTCCTTATCAATAATGCATCCTTTCAAAACAATGCAAAGGCAGGAAAGTGGAGTCCAGTGGCTGCTTGTCTCTTTTACCCATTTAAATTATTTGTTAACTAAACTAACGACAAATCTCCAGGGTGTGACAATCTGCCTCATTCTTGCAGTGGGACATGTTATATTTAATAAAATGGTTTCACCAGCTTATAAAAACATGATTTATGGTCCCACTCTTTTTTTTTTTTAGCTCTCTTGTTAGTGGATGATCAAAGTGCTTAATGGGGCAGGTCTCTGTGCACGGGGCCTGACACTGAAACAAGGCTGCTGGCTGTGAATCCGTCTGACACCCTCATTCATCAAGCACCTACAGAGCGCTGCCTACTTCTTCACTCTATCTACGTCTTTCTCTTATTTTCAGTCTCACTCACGAAACTCCCGCTTCTCCCTCGGTTGGTAATTATTGAGACATTATAATGACAAGAGCAGTGGCTTTTATTCAGTGGGGAGGAGGGGGTGTCAGTGTGTGCACGCTGGGATGATTATAGTTGTGACACAGAGTTGGATAGAGAATTGGAAATCATTGCAGCAGCAGCAGCAGCAAAGATTCCCAGAATAGTTCAGTCTTGTGCCTGCTTGGCTTTGTGTGTCTGTTCTAGTGTGAAACTACCTTTCCTGAACAAATCAGATAAATGCCACACTTTTTTTTTATTTGTTTGTTTTTGTTGTTGCAGAAAATCATAGCAGAATCAAGGACTTTAAGCCAATATCTAGGGAGAATCCAAAATGTCTCAAAATGTCTGTGGGGGGTTTCCATCTTTGCTTAATTGCAGAGGCTCACATGATAGTCTTGTTGCATGAGTTTAAGGCCAATGAAGGAAAAAAAATACAACAAAATCTCTCAAAATAGTCACAAAATAATCATGGGTGTATTGAACCTGTTGTGAACCCATCTCAGAGTCAGAGTTTCTTTCTTTGTTATTCGCACCACATGTGGAACATGTGGTGGAACGAGACTGTGTACACAGGATCCCAGTTACACCCAACAATAAAATAAAATTTAAAAAAAGTAATACGATTTCAGATTTGAACTAAGAAGAGCATCAACTAAAAATAGGCTAAGTACTAATAGCAAAAAAATAATAATTAAATAGCATTAAAAAAAGTGCAGTGAGAAGGTCGCCGGGTCAAATCCTGGCTGGAGGGCCTTTCTGGGTGGAGTTTGCATGTTCTCTCTGTGCATGCATGGGTTTTCTCAGAGTTTTGTGGTTTCCTCCAAAAACGTGCATATTAAGCTGATTGGTAACGTTAAATTATCCCTAGGTATGAGTGAGCGTGTGAATGGTTGTTTGTCTCATTTGTCTCCATGTGTCCCTGTGATGGACGTGACGTGTCCAGGGCGTCCCTGCCTCTCGCTTAGTGACTTCTGGATATGGGCACCAATGACCCCAGTGATCCTAAAGGGAAAAAGTGGGTAAAGATAATGGATGGATAAATCCTAATCGCAGTTTTCATGAGCATATGGTGGTAGTTTGTATACAGTACTTTTAATATAAACAACATCTGGGTAACTCCTGCTTCCCATAAGCCAAAAAAAAAAAAGTGCTGGTGAAGATTCTCAGTCATCCAGGACATGATAAAATAATAATAAAAAAACAAAGTTCAATACAGAAACAGCTGGACTGGAATTGAGAAAGCTCTTCGGATGAAGAGGAAATGTCTTCTGTTACAAATAAAGTCCAGTTGTTTCTGTATTGAACTTTTTTTTTTATTAAAAATATATGTTTATATATGCTATGGTTACATTTCCTTGTCAAGAGCATTCTGAAACTGTGTACATCCTCTTAGGCTGATTCATTTTTTAAGTTGTGTATGGATCTGTCTGGACCACTGGACTGAGGAACAGCTTCTACCCTGAAGCTGTTAGACTCATAAATCCGTAACCAGGATAATCACTGTACGAAAAGAAGAAGAAAAAAAAAATTGCTGTAATGTCACTTAGTGATGACTTATCTGTGCTGCTGATGCTGCTGATTATTTATACTGCTGATCTCATGCTGCTGACTGTCTCATACTGTTGTATTAATTCATACCCATCTACTCAGACTCATGTTCAGGCGGCTGTTATACCATATTGTTTTACATTTAGCGTATATAATAAATTAATAAGTGTTTTGTGGTCATCATTGTATGTTCCCATACAAAGATGAAATTGTCTCTCTGCATTTAACCCATCACACCTGGGATGCACAGGTGGAGCAGTGGGCAGCTAAGCTCCCTGGGAAGCAATTCAGGATTGGGTGTCCTGCTCAGAGACACCACAAGACGTGCAATGACCGGGGATTGAACCCAAGACCTTTTGGTCACAAGTCGGCTGCCATACCCCTACACCGTCTCAGCCCCATCTTAGATCTTTTACCATACCATTTAGCATTGGTTTAGGCTATATCTTAGAGTACATTTTAGATCTTTATACAGTATACTGTTTCTCTTTACACTTTAAATTTTTGCTTCTTTTTTTTTGGGGGGGGGGGGGGGGACTGAGACCCTGAGTACATAATTTTGTTCCACCTCATGTACCACATGTGATACAGACTTCAAACTGGGGTCACGTCCATTTTTTTAAATAAAATTTTAATTTATCACATTTAGAATACTTCTAACAGTTAATATATTTAAAGAAATAAAAGATGTAATCATGTTTTGCTTGTATTTTATTAGAAAAAATTCAGCTGTTGAATCACTGCAAAAAATTGAATTTGTATTTATTAATAGGCTGTTCTCCCTATGCATGCATGGGTTTTCTCTACTTTGGTTTTTCCCCACAGACAAACACATGCATGTTAGGTTAATTGGCAACTCCAAATTGTCTTTGGATGTTAGTATGGACATGAGTGGTTGTCTGTCTTCATGTCTTTGGACCGGTGGTGGATTTGTCAAAGGCCTCCCACCTAGTGGCTGCTGGAGACAGGCACCAGCTGCATTCAACTCTGGGTGCAAGCAGGTTTAGAAAGTGGATGGATGTGTATTAATAATATTCTTTTCCTTATTCTTATCCTTCTGTCCCTTCATTTCTTTCTTAGAATATTTCTACTTTAGAAGACTCCAAATCTTTATAGCTGCATATCAAGTAGCTTTTAAGCTTTTCCAGAGTGCTTTATCTCATCTAGTTCCACTGCATCATTCATTTTATCTATCTAATTATGTAGACAAGACACAAGACAGCACTTAATGCCTCATGTTGTTGTTTAGTTTGTTTTTTAAAGATTAATTTTAAAGTTTACCATGGTTGTCTAAACCAAGACCTAAATCATGACACACTGAGCTCACCCCTTGTGTTTTTGCAAGCTCAGTAGGCAACAACAAACTGTAGCCTCCAGTGGACATCAGGCTAATTTATCTTGCAGCTCATCGGGGATTTAATATTCAATTATGAGGATCTTCAAGTTCAAGCTGTGTTGGATGGCTTAAAGGAAATTTCACCTATCAAAGGGTGGGCATCTTAGCAAAATGAGCTCACAGTTTGACCCCTGGGTGAGGAAGAAGCAAGACAGATGGCTTGTGGGAGTGTTTTATATGTTGCAAGAGTTTCTTGTGGTTTTATCTTATTAGTGCTATTAGATTTGGAAAGCGGAGAACATCAGGGAGTTAGTGCTTGGAGCAGGTTTCAAGTGAAATTGCTTCCATTATCCCATTTTTTTTTCTTATTCTGTCTTTAATTGAGACTAATGTAAACACAGAGGATATAAATGAAGTGAACTGACGTGACTTTAAGGTTCAAAGGTGCTGCTTCAAAATGCATACAGAAGTCTTCGATGACAGCATCAATCCACTGCTTTTTATCTAATAATTTTGACAGTCTGTCAAGCTGTCGAATGCAGCTAAGTCTAAAGAAGTGTAGGTCTCACATGTCATGCTGACAAACGAGAGGCGGACAGCGACAGGCGGTTCAGCATGTGCATGGGCGAAGTGTTGAGGGAGCAGCCTCTCCGCTGTCATCTCATGGCAGATAAGAGTCTCCAGCAGTCAGGTGTTTGGACCTTGCTGGTGGGTTGCCTCTTTGATGAAAGCTGGACCAAGCTGTCAGTCAGATTAGCGCTGTGAGCTGTGGCGGGCACACAGTCATTTGAAAGATCTACTGCATACCCTTCCAATACACACACACGCACATGCATTTGCAACCTTCCCCCAAAGAATGAAGGGGCAAGATCAAGCCAGCATCATGGGAGGCTCTTTTCAAATAAATCCCCCATTTGGGAGATTGTTGTGTCCTTTATGCCCTTCATGCACATGTGCCTGCAGTTAGGCTCAAACACACATACACACTCACACACACACAACACACACACACACACATGCACATAAACACGCACGCAAACCAAATCAAATACACATCCTCCCCCTCCTTGAAAAGGGAAATAAAAACAGGGAAACGTGTTTAGCTATACAGTTCAAGTTGGTCACAGATATAGTACCACTTACTGTAGCATGCAAGCTGTTAATGCATCTATATGAAAATATCTTACATTTGAGAGTAGCACCTTTAGATATTGTGTGGTTAACACAAGTATTGGCACTCATGGTTAAAAATAAATAAATAAATAAATAAAGGCTCGTCTTGGACAGATCTGTCAGATTTACCTGTGAAGTTTGAGTTACTTAAAACTGCACAACCACATGTAACCATTTCACACAGGTTTAAATGATGATTAATGCATGTAAAGTGCAGAAAAGCAACAATGTGTTAATGTTGGATATTAGTTTAAATGTATCGCAAGAATCCCTGTGGAAACAACTAAATGGAATTTGATGAATGACAGTCTGCAAACATAAAATAGTTACCACTTTTTTTTTTTGTTTTTGTTTGGGTGAAGATATTGAACGGATGTTAAAGATGATGCAGGCAGAATTTGCAAAAATATAAACTTGGTTCTAACTTAAAAAAAGGGGGACCGTAGAGTGTGTTCCAACTACAGGGGGATCACACTCTTAAGCCTCCCTGGTAAGGTCTATTCCGGGGTTCTGGAGAAGAAGGTCCATCGGATAGTCGAACCTCGGGTTCAAGAGGAGCAGTGTGGTTTTCGTCCTGGTCGTAGAACACTGGACCAGCGCTACACCCTCAGCAGGGTCCTGGAGGGTGCATGGGAGTTTGCCCAACCAGTCTAAATGTGCTTTGTGGATATGGAAAAGGTATTCGCCTGCGTCCCTTGGGGGGCCCTGTGGGAGGTACTCAGGGAATATGGGGTTCCAGGCCCTTTGATACGGGCTGTTAGGTCCCTGTATGACCTGTGTCAGAGCTTGGTCCATATTGCCGGCAGTAAGTCGGGCTTGTTCCCAATGAGAGTTGGACTCTGCCAAGGTTGCTCTTTGTCACCGATTCTGTTCATAACTTTTATGGACAGAATTTCTAGGCGCATCCAAGGTGTTGAGGGGATCCGGTTTGGTGGCCTTAGGATATCTTCTCTGTTTTTTGCAGATGATGTGGTCCTATTGGCTTCATCAGGTCTACAGCTTTTACTGGAGAGGTTTGCAGCCGAGTGTGACGCGGCCGGGATGAGGATCAGCTCCTCCAAATCCGAAGCCATGGTCTTGAGCCGGAAAAGAGTAGAGTGCCCTCTCCAGGTCGGGAAGGAGGTCCTGCACCAAGTGGAGGAGTTTTAGTATCTTGGAGTCTTGTTCACGAATGAGGGGAAAAAAGGAGTGTGAGATCGATAGGCGTATAGGTGCAGCATCAGCAGTGCTGTACTGGCCCATCTTGGTGAAGAGAGAGCTGAGTCAAAAGGCGAAGCTCTCAATTTACCGGTCAATCTACGTTCCTACCCTCATCTATGGTCACGAGCTTTGGTTTGCGATCGAAAGAACGAGATCACAAAACAGGCGGCTGAAATTAGTTTTCTACGTGGGGTGTCTGAGCTGTCCCTTAGAGATAGGGTGAGAAGCTCAGTCATCCTGGAGGGACTCAGAGTAGAGCCGCTGCTTCTCCACATCAAGAGGAGCCAGTTGAGGTGGCTTGGGCATCAGGATGCCTCCTGGTCGCCTCGCTGGTGAGGTGTTCCAGACACGTCCCACCAGGAGACCCAGGGGAAGACCCACGACACGCTGGAGGGACTATGTTTCTCAGCTGGCCTGGGAACGCCTTGGGGTTCCCCCAGAGGAGCTGGCCCAAGTGGCTGAGGAGAGGGAAGTCTGGGCCTCCTTACTTGGGCTGCTACCCCCGCGACCCGACCCCGGATAAGTGGAAGAAAATGGATGGATGGATGATCAAAGCTGTATTTACATGGCTCTTATGCCAAGAAAACAAAGGAATATGTTCAGCACAGATGAAACAGACAAGCAATGGTGATGTCTATGACACATAAAAGCACCACAAGTGTGCCAAATTACCATGGCAGTACAGATGTTAGCACAGGACAGCATGGGATTTTTTAATATTTTTGTGGGGTTACTGCTACGTAATCTTTGGTTATTACGATGTATAAATTTCAATATTTCTAATTTAATGCTTCATAGTTTTCCTACATGGCTACAAAATCTGTGGCTACCTGACATTGCTGGAGATCACACTATGTGCATTACTGTATCGGTATGCTGGTGAAGATTCTCAGTCATCCAGGACATGATAATTTCAAAAAAAAATTCAATACAGAAACTTTGGAATAAGAGCGAAACGTCTTCTTGCTACAAATAAAGTCCAGTTGTTTCTGTATTGAACTTTTTTTTAATTACTGTATCAGATATGTTAAAGGGAGATGTGACGTTATTTTCCTAACACCGTATGTCTCAAATACCTCAGAAATGCAAGAGAAATATGCAAAATTAAGATGGGGATACGAAGATCTAATGCAATCTAAAAATCTGTTTTCCTCTTTGTTTAAAGGCAACATAAAAAGATCATCTGTCATTGATTTTAAAGGAATAAAGACTGAACTGATGATAAATTGGTGAAGGAATCTCCCTGCACTGGACACAGGAAACTCTGAAAACCAATATAAAAACCAAAGACAAGAATGAAACGTTACCCTTCAAGGTTTTCAGCCTCACTTTGTTTGCTTTACAGTCTATTCTAAGTGTAAGTGGTGCAACATGAACCCTCTGTGGCCGTCAGAGACTCTATAGATTGGCAGGATGGATTACAGTCAGACTAAACTGTAAACAAGTCTTATCCCGAGACTGAGGCTTATGAAGCACTGCACATCCCATTTGGTACCGTCTGATTTATCCTCTTCAAAAGAACCAAAAGAGTGTGCGCAAACTGAACAACAGCTGCACACTGAACACCCCCCGCCCCCACCCCCAGTAAATCCACCGTGACCAAAAGCACTGAATCTCACCAAAAGGGAGGATGCAGGTGGCTGGACTGCAGTTTATTGCAACACATAGTTTCCAGGGAGCCAAAACAACACAAAAGACCCTCACATACACACACGATCACAACAAGCATGCACACACTCCTCCTTCCGTAACTTCTCTGGATTTCAAAGAACATTTGCAGGGTGGGGAAGAGCGCTCGGAAGCAGTTGCCTTTTGTACAAGGGTATGTTTGCACGAGGGAGGGAGCAGGGTTTGTTTACAGGCAACACAGAGTTGCCATTAAGGCTTTAATCAAAACTATTTTCTGGAGTCTGCCGTGAGTGACAGCACTCGTCCCCAGCTTGGTTCCTCCTCAGAAGGAGCAACAGTGGCGGGAGGAAGAGAGGAGCGGGGAACTGTGGGAATGTCTTTACATCGTTGCCGTGGTGGGCAGCTCCTCGACATGGCTTCAAATTAGAGGAAAAGAAAACACGGGCTAAAAAAAGGGCCACCGCCTGTCTATATTCCTGCCTGCTAATTTGTTGCCACTTGAAAAACGAGTGAAAAATAGCAACAGTTTAAATCACACTACTTTAAAATCAGCGGATGCCAGCCAGCGTGCATGGCAGATTACTTGAGCCCAGGGGGAGATTTAGGTCAGCTCTGTCAAACTTACACATACATTTAAACCATTGTGGCTGGAATCTGTGGAGGTCTGGCTGCATTCTTAGTAGAGGGAGGCAGAAACAGAGAACCCTGAGTGTCTGGCTGGCCCAGATCGGACCAGTGACAGCTGGGGCTTGAAAGTCTCACATCCACAGCCAGGGCTCATAGCCACTTGCTACATAGTTACACTAAACTATTCCCAACCCCCCTTCTTTCCAAGACTTCACCCTGAAAGATCCTGACCAGAACCTAAGCTTTTGCCAGACAATTTCCAATCAGACGCTTTACTTTAATATCAAAGCACAATGACTTCAGGGTAGATGTTTTATCTGTTGACATATTCAAAAACAGAAGTGAGGGGTACCTTTTCAGTCAGCGGCAGGCAGGGGGCCACTCTGTGCTCCAGTTTTACGATGGTGATGAAGGTGCTGTCCTGTCGTTCATCCTCGCTCGTGTTGCACAAAGACAGAGGGTGATACTGCAAAGACACACACAAAAAAGAAAAATAAGAAAACATTTCTCCATTCAGATCAGGATGGTAACTTCCCTACAGTGTAAAAATCAGCCAGAATGTGGAGGGTCTTTGCAGGGTTTTGTCCAGGACTTCAGGTGTGTTTTAAAAACACAGTGGGCTCCCAGTTACACAACACAGAGTGTGATGGGCTGTGGAGATGAATTAATTAAATTATATTTAAAAACAAGGCTAGGGTGCACACATTTGAACTGGTTATTAATTTCCTCTAATCCAAATAAGTGGCTGCAGCTTGCAGTTTTTCTTTGCCATCATAAGAAGGATTTGATTGACAGCACTCATGAGAATGACCTATTTTCAGACCTCTGTGAAAACGTAACAATTCGAGGAAATTGGTTGGAATGTTTCCTACCAATTCCTACATGTGTCCAGTTTCACTACTTTTGTCTGTCCAAACAATCTCACTTGTAAATGAGTCTTAGAGGCTCAATCTGATGTATTTGTCTAAATAAAGGTTGAAATGAATTGAATTCAAATGTTTAAGAACAACCCAGGAACCACCAAGGCTCCAGCTTACCATGAACCTGAAACTACTGGAACATCAGTGCTACTGTCCACAGTGAAGTGGGTTTTATATCACCATGGACCGAAAAGGTGCCAACCAAGAAAAAACACCATTCCAAAACACATTGTTAACAACTGTCAAGCATGGTGGTGGCAGCATCATGCTGTGATACTGGCATCTTGCACAAAGAGGCTGGTATCAATGAAAGGTTTATTACAACTTATTCAAATTTACCTCAAATCAACAGCGAGATGATTAAACCTTGGGACATATTTGGGAGTTCTAACAGGACGATGAGCCCAAACACACATCAGTACTGGTTTCTAATTCGATAAATCTGCTAAAATGTATCTTCTGGAATGGCCTTCCCAAGGCTCTGACCTCAACTCTGTTAAAAACGTGTGGATTATGCTTAAAAGTTAGGTCCATGTAAAGAAACCAAATGAATTCTACCAGTTTTGCCATGAAGAGTGGTCAAATAGCCAAATTATTTGCTTGACCTCATCTGTAGAGTTCTGTAAATATGAACAATTCAATAAAGGTTGAATGAATAAAACCAAAGTGAAGAAACAAAAGAAGAACTGTTTAAGACGGGCTTTTAAAAGACAGTCTAGAAAGAATTGGAAAAGCTGCTGTCATGCTATCAGAGAACAAAAGTCGGAGGGCTTTGTGTGTGAAACTAAGCCTCTCTTTCTGGACTGTCACTGCTGATATCAAGAGGAAAAACTCTGGTGACCTATGAAATCAATTACATGGAAGGTGATGTTCACTCCCACTCAAAGCCTTCAGGACTGAAAGAACACGGGAAGAACATTTGATTCCTTCTGAAAGGGAGGAACTGAGGAAGGCTGCATTTAACAGCTCAAAGGATAGCAACAGTGTTTGCAAGTCGCAGACATGCTGTCGTGAGTACGAGGAGCTGCAGGGTGGTCATGGAGACAGCAGCCTGCTCCTAAACCCCCATCAGACAGCAGATAGATTAAATCCAATAAATAAACGCACTGCCCAATAAAGTGTGGTCCAATCAGTCTTAATTAGGGCTCAGAGATCGTGCTGCGTTCCCCCACAGGGAGCGGTTCCACCCCCTTTCAACTTGCTCTGTTATGATCCCGGCCCGGGCCCTAGTTCTGCCCCAAAAGATCTCTTCATGTGGCTGTGGGCCTCCCCCTCAACTCACCCAACGGAAATCCCTAAATTAAAAAGACCCAAGGGTGACATCAACAGCTGGCATCCCTGGGCAGGAGAACTGATGTAATGTGCTGCAAAGGGCTGGTGGGTGTCTGTCAGACAGAGAGAGAGAGGGAAGACGAGAAAGAAAGCAGACTTGGTGGGAAAGAAGGGAGAGGAAGATAAAAAGAAAAAATAACAGCAGCACCTGGCAGCTACTTACTACCACAATACAAATGGAAAGAGTGACACTGTGCAATATATATCTATATATATATATATTGACACAAATCACGTCATTGTTATTATTATTATTATGTTAATTGGATGCAAAACCAGCAACACAACTTTTATTAACTCCAGTTTGATGCAAACCTGTTAAGTCAAAAATGACCAGCTAGAGGAGCACAAGAAAAGAGAGAAATGATGAGTTGGTAACAAAAATCATAGTTTGGTTCACAGCTCAGTTTTCATGTCAAAGTTCAAAAAGGGTTTGGTGTAATGGGGAAAAAGAAATAAATCCCAAATGTTTATTTTAGACAAACAAATACCCTCCCAGAAGTAGACATACACGGCCCCGGGTCATGTACTGCAAAGCAAAGCAAGATTTGTCTTCTTATCAAATCTGATCTGTGAACAGTGTCCAATGAAAAGTTTGATTAACTCAAAAAATGAGAACTACATCTGTTTTTATCAAGACAATAGCACAAAAAGGAGTGGTTTTTTTAATTATTTTTTTTTAGTTAATTTAACCTAAACTAGATACAAGCTCAAAGGCAGTACAGACATGAACATCATCTGTCTATGCGAGAACACAAAACAAACAAAGTGTCAAACACACACAAACTTCTCAGCTACCTGAGTTCTTAATACACGTGTGGAGCCTTTTGAATGTCTGGAAATGTTTGTATTCACCAGCATTTATTAGATGCCAACGAGGTTTTTAAAGTGTTCAAATTTGAACTTGTTTGCCTTTCCATAAACCCAGCTCTCACTCACCAGTGCTGCCATTGTAGATCAAGTGTAACGCAAAAAAGTTTCCCCACAGCTGTTTGGAAACAAACAGGCAGATTTTCAAGCTCCTGTAGACATGTATACGTAGACACCTCATTGAGTGCAGAATCATACGTCAACGTTGACGCCATACTGGATGTGGCAAAAATGAAACAATAGGAGAAGATGCCTCATTCATTCAGAGTGACAACACATGGAAACAGCTGTGAAAGACTATTATTTTCCAAGGTTTATAACTTACACACATGCACAGATCTATCTATGCATAGATAGATAGACAGATAGACCAGTCCATTTCCTTGTATTTGTTGACCGGCAGATCTGCTACATCCAATATGGCAGATGCTATGAGCCTCTGACTTACCTCTACAATGGGCCAACCTGCTCAACGAGGTATCTACGTATTTATGTCTATGATACTCGCATTTGGGTACTTGTTGATTCTGAGTACCAGTGACAAGTAGATAATGTTAGTGCTTAAATATTACGCAATTACTTTAAAAATACATTGATTTTATTAAGAACACAGCAAATAGTCTTAAAATCACCTGTGTTTTTCCTTGAAATATTTCTAAACTATTAAAATTTTTCTCCTCAGTTGGAAAATGGAAGAAGAAATTATGTCACCAAGCATAAACTGGTAGCGGCTGAAAGCATCAGGGTTTTTTTTTTTTTTTTTAACCAGTACAAGTGTGAGTATTAGGTGTTTGTATCAGACCAGATTCTGGGGATGAACCATGACATCTGTATCCTGGTGTTTTAGTATAAAAATGTGTACCATCACACTCCTAAAGGAACAGTACAAACAATGAATCAACTCCATGGAGTAAATAACCTCTTGGTGTTTGAGGAAAGATTAAAATTATCAGCTAGAAGAAGAGTCTCAGACCTGTGCATGCGGCAGTAACTTGACTGGCAGGAAGTCGAGCTGCAGAGCGGTACCAACTCCTGGCTTGTCCTGCATGCTGTGCTGCCAGCTGTCTCCACCAATCTGCATTTACTATGCTCAAATTAGAGGCCTACAGCTGAACTTGGCATTAAAGAAAGAGGAAATAAAGAACAACTTTTAATTGTACTTCTGCGTAGTCCACTGTTTGTGAGTCAGACTTGTGGGGAAATGTCGAAAATGAAGTATTCAAGATAACTGAACAGAAAAGTTACTTTAAATCTTTAAGGCTAACTTGATCTTGTTTGGATATTAAACAAGTTGATGCATGGGGCTGCTGTGGAATCACACCAAAATAAAGGAGATAATAACCCCAAAGCTGAGCCAAGCTGGCTCAGAAGGAGTGGCTGTCGTTACTTTCTTCTGGATTTCTGAGGCTCTGAGGCCAACCACCTATGTTTTGCATCGGCAACTAGACCAAGCATTATCTTCTATTTTCGATGTGCCCACACCACTTACAGTCTGAGGACTGTGAACGCTCTCCATGTGCCACCATTGGTGCCATCAACCAGTTAGAAGCGTGCTGCTGCTGGACTATAAACAGTAACCAGGACAGTCTGAAACGTCTTCATTTGTTTTTTGTGTGGCCCTGAGAAAAAAGGAGCCTGGGAAACCAAATAGCTCAGTCTCTATTTCACAGGGAGGAAAACCACAGGCAACGCAAACTGTTCCCCATAGACTGTTAACAATGCTAACTTCTCTGTTCCACCTCCTCCCCCTCATCTATCTAGATCTGTTGCAAAACTCACGGGGACGTGTCTCTCTGCTTCTTTGTAGCCTCGATTAAAGGCATTCCAATCAAGTTCAATCAAAGACTTCACTAAAACTATTGCCAAGCAAGAGGCAGCCTCTAACACAAATACATGGACAGAAAGAGAGGGAAATAAATAGTAGCTGTGGTAAGAAGTCAATAACATTTTTTCCCTCTCTCACATAGCCCTGCGGATCTCCTTTTTTCATCTGCCAATAATCAGCAAGACAGCTTTCTAGTTCATCTCCTGCCAGCAGGGAACCAAGCCCAGGCAGTTATGTCAGTGAGTTAGAAGGACGGGGGCGAAAAGAGCTAGATCAATTAATTACCAGCTGTTCAGGTCGCAGAACTTCTGATGAACCTTGACCAAAATGCTCAACGCAAAACCGTCAAAACAAAAGCAGACTGCTGTTTCAGATGGAACATGTGTATCGATTCGTGTTTCACTCACACGAGTCAAAACTGAAAACAAAGAAGGCTAAAATCCTTTTCAATGGGGTTCTGCCTCGAGGCCTAGAAAGCCTGCCAGGTTAGTGCTTATGAGTGTCAATCAGCACAGCGCACAGTAAGTAAACCCGTGAACACATTAAACATAAAACCTGTACAGAGACTCCTCGGCTAAAGAAGCACTCGTTTAGTTCTTCACTACACAGAAACACATACAGTTCATGCAGCGGGGTTAGACTTGGTGATGGTCCACACCTTTAATCAGCCACAGTTCATGCAATGGCCACCAGATTGTACTATAGTTGTCCAAAGAGATGCAAACTGCATTCAGGCCTGGATTAATTAATAATGTGCATTGTTTGTTTTTGCTCCACTTTTTGCACACCGTTTGCACCCTATATTTGCGCTGACACACTGTCTTGTGCACAAAGCAAATACAGCTAATTATAGACAGGCACAAACACACCCATGAAGTTCAGCAAGTGTGGAAGGGGGGGGGGGGGGGTAGTTATATTGCAAAGCAATTTCTTAAAATTATATTTGTTTACTTATGGGTGTAAAACACCCACCTGTTGAAGTGTGATGATAATAATATGTATAAGGGGTTCTCAAACTTTTTGAGTTCAGGGACCCCCTACAGGGGAGAAAAAGTTTCAGGGACCCCCTCATAACCTCCATGTTTATTAATTAATTTTCTTAAATTCGTCTCTGTAATGTAATGGAAATATTTGTGTAACATAAACACTTAAGACCTGTTCTTTAATAGTGATAATAAAACTTTTACACTTTTAAACATGGGGTATTTTTCAATCAAGACAGACTTACCGGTAATTAACAAAATGTTTAATTTCACCTTCCAAAATAATAGTTGTGAAAAATTTAACAGTATCAAAATCCACGTTCAAATTTTACCTATTCACATAATGAACATAATAAATGTATTGTCACTTGTTTAAATGATCACAGAAAACTCTTTACATTAAACAGAACACAATCATAACAGCAGTAGTCATACCATGTAACGGGGCTGAATTTGTAAACAGTTGCTTCTCAACCTGCCACTTAAGAAACAAGTCAATCTAACACCAGTGTGTGAGTTTGCAGGAGTGCATGGCTTTGTGTTCTTGCTGAACCACCTAAGCATGCACTTGCAAGTGCACATACATGTGCTCACCCATCTGTGCAAAACTGTTCCTGGGGGGCTTCAGCCAGGAAGTGAGCGACGCAGTGCAGCTTGCGGGAGTGTGTGTATAAATTACACATCAATACACACATTCACTCGAGCTGTCAGCATCATTGATCAGACTCCTTAATCTGAAATCTTTGCAGCTCATAACCATACTGTCAAGCACATCCGTGAGGAAGGGAGTTATGAGTGTCAGCCTCTTATCCTCTGTGTGTCAGAGTATCTGGAAGAGTGTGACCTTCACCTTGTAAATGCAAACAGAAGACATTACAGCTCTGGTTCTGTCAAAAACACAAGGAGTGTCATTCTCCCCCCTCCACAGTTTATAGTGTCAGCCTCATATTCAGTAATGGTTACTGCAGTGAATGACTTGGGGGAGGTGGGGGCATGATCCCTATAATGAAGCCTAAATAATTACCATCAAACCCAAATGTTCTTGAGCACTTTATTTAAGTAGGGGGAAAAAAGTCAAGGCCCGTCAGACTGTCTCTGCTCTATAACGAGGATAAGACAGGGAAGAAAGAATCTGCAGAAGGAAGAGGAGCGAGTCTTTAAAGGAAGCCAGGGGGTGAGTGAAGCGCTCACTGCTGGAATTCCAGACGAGGGAACATTTTTGTGCGTCCCACTGCTCACTTTTTACACGCTTGCTTGTTTTGTTGCCTTCCCTAATGTGCTTGTTTCCTCTGTTTCTTTTAGATAACACGTGGCACAAAAGTTCATGTGGGATGAACTTTGCTCACCAAGCTGCAGAGCTGGGTACAGCCACACCTGTGCCTTGAAGGGTGCAGCACATTTCCATCCAGGCTTGGCAAATGTTTCTGCTTATACTGAGGGTGAATGCTGAAGATATTGTCAGCTTTATCCAAGCAGCTTTGCACATTTACATTAGAGCATGAACTATGGTATGGTCTTACTTTTTTAAACCATAAACAACTAACTTAAAAAAACATCCTGATTAGAGCAGTAACTAAAACTGACAAATCTGCTCCAGTATACTTTACAACTAAAATATTTACACATGATGCTCTGAGTGCACAGACAAGGAAGACCGCGAAATCTACAGGCATGCTCAGGTCTATGAGGACACATGTCACGCAGAGCACTTTTTAAATGTTTAAAATACAAACATGTTATAGTGTGATAGGCAACAGTGCTAAATAATGAATGTTGTGCTAAATTGTGGTGTTTCAGCATAGAGATACATTCTTCAACCAATTTTCTATTTAAATAGTTTTTGTGTCTGAAATGCCTGAAACTTCAACATGGGTTGAAATTTAGGGTGACCCCTCCTCTGACAATCATGCAATATTTAAAAGGGCCTCCAGCAAAGCATCATTCTTGAATTAGTAGAGTATGCCTACTTGCTGTTGATTCAACAAATAGCTAAAGCTAGCTTCTTCAGCATTAAAATATTTTAGGAACTCTGTTGGGATCTGAGAAAAAAACATATCCTTTAAATATGTAGACAAGCAGAGCGAAAGACGAAAATCCTTGTGTTTTGAGGTATGATTTGCATATAAAGCATAAAAACTGTGGATAGAAATGTTTGCAAATTATTTTTATAGATTCAGACGAGTGTGTGACATAGTCCAATTCAAAGTTAAACATTTTATGATAAATATCTACAAAAATGATAAAACTTAAATTGAGATTGTGTAAAAATTGTTGAACGATGTCAAAATGCCAGTTCAGTCATGTCAAGTCCAACTTTCATCTTCACAGTAACTCTGAATAATGTTTCTGCTGTGAATAATGCTTCAGAGCTTCAGACCAGGATGGGTTTTCTCACTTGTTTTACCAACAACCCTTTTTGTGATGGAAAAGTTTTTGCAGTAGTTTTTTTTTTTTTTGCCCACGCCATATGATCTACTGCAACTTAAATTTATAGTCTACTATTCCAGATCACAGCATGTTTTTGATGTACAGTACAGTTTGTATGGGATTGTCCAAAATAACAAACATAATAAAGGTGCTTCCATTGACGTCAGAAGCATTTATAATGTGGGGATGGGGTGGGGACAGAGAGAAACTCTAGTGGGGGGTCTTCTCCCAGAAAATGTTGAATAAAGTAGATGCCATTTCCTGCATTCTGGTGTATTTTAATGGGTTGTTTAATATTTAGTTTTACCTATTTAAGTAAACACTTGATTCAATAACTATTTTAGAGAGCAACAAGAAGCAGTTTGACCGACAGCTCTCCTTGTGTGAATAAAGCATGCTCCGCTTCTCTCATGCATCCTACCCCATCCCACCCCGGTCTACAACTGCCAGCACTAACATAGCGCTAAGCTAGCAGTGTGCAATACAGACACGCTGGCTAAGACGCCAGGTCTCTCTTGTAAATGAGTCCTCGAGGCTCAATGGGATTAACCTGCCTAAATAAAGGTTGAATGAAAGATGATACAGATATAGTGCATCACTTCTTACATGCCTACTACCCCCCCCACCCCCACCCCACACACACACACACACACACACACACTCCCAATCAACAACTACAGGCACTAATGTAGCGCTAAGCTAGTGCACAACACAGAGGTGTCTCCCCCTCTTCCCCTTACCCCGTCCGCGAAAACCCCTTCAGAGATGAGCGCCCCACCAAGGCAAGTGACCTTGGGGAAACACTGCTTGTTGTGTGTTGAGTTGTTGTAGGTAAACAAGAAAACCTGGAGTGGACTTTTAGTGGTTTGTGTATTCTCCTAACAGTGCTGGGTGAACTAATATTTCATGGTAAATGTGTGTGCGTGTGTGTGTGTGTGGGGGGTCCAAATTAATTTTATTTTATGTGAGGGGGACACGACCCCTTCAAATATAACTGATGCAACACCTATGCAATGTATAAGCACTGCAAGTTCTAAACACACCAGCTTCAAATAATGCAAGGCTTGGAAGATTCAGACCTATAGAGACACATTAAAGGCTCCCCCATAGTTCTGCGTACGGCCATACGCAGCTGTACGCACGTACTACGCAGAGGCAGATGCGTACCCCCGCAGGGCATGTACGCGCAAAGCTCAAAATTT